>JAFIDM010098072.1:52268-66702 GCA_023159025.1 Thereuonema tuberculata | reverse complement strand
TCACTAATGGTTCATTGGTGAGTTTTTCATTGTTTATTTTATCATTTGAGGCAAAACTGCGCTTCTGATGTTTGATTCACACCAACCTCAGTTTCGAGACCTTGTTATTTACAGTGACTTCTCCTGGCTGATGATCGTGAACGAGCGTGAAACAGCTGTTCCAGGATGTCTCATCCATTATTACAAATATTCGTATTTCAGAAAAGCGGTTTTGGGTCCATCAACATTAAAAATAGGCAAATTACCACAGAAGACAGAAGCAGGCTCCCATGCAGCTTAGCAACATTAGTATTAAAAGTAGGATAATTTACTAAAGAATATAGAAATAGGTACCCAATATGATCTATATTTAGAAATCTGTCTTTATAGAGAATACTGAAATTGAAGGAACTCACGATGTGGCCAGTGCTATCCATAGTTTATTAATGATGTAAATGATGGCAGCTTGTGTGATGACAAGCTTTCGACCGAAACGACTATTTGTGAAGATAACATTTGTGACAATGCTCCTTTTCTCCAGTTCTAAGCGGAATTGATTGGGTATATATTGGTCATCAATGAAGCCATCTATTCAGCTCGTGATGTTGTTCTGAAATGTAATTAGAAGAAAAACTGACGCTAGAGGAAACAGCTTAGAAAATAAGGGAATTAAGCCAATTCCAAGAGAAACAGTAATTTACAATTATTTCTCCACGCAGATGAAATGACAGAGTCCCTTCCCCCTTCCCCAAGCTACGAGTTCAGCAAGGAAGTGTAGCTGTGCAAAAAACTCCGTATTTTGTTTTTTGGTGGAGCGAGATGTCACACCTAACGGACTTCCAAAGAGGAATATTTTTTGATGCCCGCCTTGTGGGCCGTCCTTGACCAAGTGGTCGATTTGATGAGTCTTATTAAGATATATTGTATGCAAAGAGAGGTAAAACCTCTCCAGGCAAGAGCAGATATGGCCGAAAGTCAAAGTTGTTTTATAAGAACACTTCGTCGAAGTGTGACCAGAAAACAAAAAAAGTACGGTGTCGCAAATTACAGCATAATTTAATGCAAATGCAAGGGTAAATGTCTCAGTGAGACCCATCCGGCGTACAATTTAGATATATAATATCCATGGCATAGCTACAATAACGAAACATTTGTTGACAACACGAGGCATCAAACAACGCATTCAATGGTGCAAAGATAACAGAAAACGAACACCAGGGGTATGGAAACATGTCTGATTAGTCACATTTTACTGAGTTTTCCACTTCGGATCGTCAAGAGATCCCCGCCTGAAGCCTGAAACGTTGATTGCTGTAAACTCACTGTCAACCATGGCGGAGGTTCCTGTATGGTTATATATCATGGAACTCATTTGATTGTCATCCTCGAAGATAAAGTAACAACCCAGAGGTACACTATATAGACAAACGTTTCCGGATACCCTTTGGTCGGGACGCGCAGACTCCTGAGGCACATAGTAATATGATGTCGTTCCCCCTTTTGCATTGATGACAGCCTGTACGCGTGTAAGAAGACTTTCCACCAGGTTTAGATAGGTGGTCGCAGGAACTGACTTCAAGGCGGCCATGACAGCTGAGATGAGTCCAGGCACGGAAGATGGGCATATGTGGTTAAGCATGTAATCTGCGTTTTATTTCGTCCCACAGATGTTTAATGGGGTTGAGATCGGAACATAAGTCAACTTACGGAACATCCATGTCGATAAACCATGGCCGCACAAGCTTCGATGTGTGTACAGGACAGTTATCTTGCTGGAAGCTAAATGTGACTTTCCCAAACTGTTGCCACAGAATTGGTGGTAAGATCAGACAATCAAAGTGATCAGACTTTGTTTCCAAATGATGATGCAACATTGTAGAAGGATAATGCTCTAATTCAAACTGCTCCGTGGATCTGATCTTGGTTCGACGAACATGGAACTGAAGTACAGCATCTATCTTGGCCATCCCATTAGCCAGACTTGAATAGTTTTGAGTGGAGTCGTATAATAACCCATGTCGTTATTCTTGCGAACAAGATTGGGAGTACATTCCCACCCCCTGCTTCCGTCATTGAATAAGCATCAGCATTGTTTCAAGAGTAGTACAAAATTAATGTTGTTCGTGATTTATATCTATCCGTAGTTCTGTTAATTCTGCAAATTTTGCTGGATTGTAAATTGAGCTGAATCCGCTCTTATTTTAATTTTTGCAGGAGCTTTTTTTGTTGTTGTTGTTGTTTCTTATTTGGCGTAGAGCCGTGGATACATCCCACGTGCTGTCATCCACTGCGGATCTAACTCTACAATGGTCAGAATTTGGAAGGTAATCGTTTTCCAATTTCGATTCTGACAATGTTTCCACACTCTTCAATATCTTCTCTTTTAGGAGAAAGAGTGGAAGAAGAAGCAGATAAACACAGGAAAGAAAGTAAATATCCAAGCGAACGTTGGGATTCGAATCCTGGTGACGACGTATCGGCCTCATGGGAGACTGTCGTCTAATCCACTAGACCACGCTGGCACAGCAAACTTTACTTATTTTCCTACATTATTTCCGATACATTATTTGCCTTACTCAGTTTTGACTATTCAATCTTGATGATTATCCATAATTTTTTGCTTTCACTTATCATTACTTTAATTGTGGATTGAATACTTTATTCAATTGAGTAGTTATAGAGTTTAATGGAATACAGAAGTTGTTTAATCAATTGCTTCTGCTAGTTTCTTTGCCATTATACCCACAATGCATGGTACTTCGTGCCACATGGATTAATTAACTCAACTCTAGTTTAATGTCGTAAATAATTAATTTTCTTTCTTGATGTATTGGTTTGTTTCTGACTCGGGCAACAAATGCAAGAATCCATTCGTATTTTCAGTTTCCCATTTTTACTACTAGGGCTCTATTTATATCATCTTGATTATTACCAATTTAGCTTACATTTACGCTCTGTAATCTGCATGTTTGTGACAGTATAATCTGTTTAATAACTTATTTATTAATCTTTTACTTTCAGGTGAGTACGTACAAGTATGATTTTGAAGCGGACTTTCAGGGACTTGTAAACTCCTTAGCAAGTATTATAAAACCTGGACAAACCAATACCATCCAAATACAACTAGATTGGTTTAATGTGAATGAGAATAATCCGGTTTTTCAGTATTTTGGATCGCTGACTTATCCTCCCTGCAAAGAAATCGTAATTTGGAATCTATACCAATCGGAATTCGGTATAACAAATGATTCGGTAAGATCAGGAAGGTCTATATATAAGAAAAAAGTGTGAGATGAAAGTTTCTTGTTTCACACTTTTTCTGTTTTAATTTATTAGAAACTTAATTACTTCAACAATCTTAATATATGGACTGCTCAGAAGCCAATCAGATTAAGTCATTTTGTTTTAAATTGAAATTTTTTCTGTAAGTCATACTCTAATGTTTATAGTTTCGGTTGACAAAGTGCCCAAATCACTCCTCCAAGTTTATAGTTATGTTATCTTTCAATAAAAAATTCATTCTTAAAATTTACAAGCATTGTTATTTTTTGGTACGTAATTTTAAAAAAACCTATTTCATTTTTTGGTTTATTGACTTAATCTGATTGGCTTCTGAGCAGTCCATATAATAGTACTAATGGTTTACTTGGAACAAAAAAGTTAATGTTGATGTTTCGACAGTATTCCTAATTTATAGCAATAAGGAATTGTAAACATAATTACAAATGGTTAAACATAGAAAAATGCTTCTTAAATATGCTATTTGTAAAAATAATTTTCTTGCTTTACGACATTTTTATAGGATTATTTGATTAATAATAAGTGATCATGAATAATTGCTTGTTTATTCATTTTTATAGCTGGAGGCCTTTCGGAAACTAGAAGGAAAAGGATCAACAAAACTCAGCAATAATTTCAGACCTCCAAATCCAAAGAAGAAACTTACAGTCGTAAGGTTTTATAAAGGGGATTACTATACACAGAAAGAAAAGCTAGAGTTAATGAAGCAAAAGAAGAAGAAGTCATAAAGAGGCCTAAATGAATACTCTCTCTTTTCAGTAGATGCTCTTTTTAATAATTTTTAATGATCTTTGTAAATTATTGAATCTTTAAAATCGAAATAGATACAAAAAGTAGTCCTTCTTCTTAGTTTATAAGGTATCATGGAATATCGATTGTTTTGCAAGTCCTCTTCAGGATAGTTGATACTGAAAATGAGAAAATTTGAAATTGATAAAACTGTTTTAATTTTTTAATTGAAAACTTCAAATCGAATTCCAAATATAAATGGAATTCTTTATGCCATTGTAATAGCTTTCTTTCCTTATTAGTTTCACTAAGAAATGACCTTGTAGCTGCAATTTACTAATTTTCATATTTGCTTTATTTGTAAAATGTTTTAATTGATTTTAATAAATAGTTTAATCGTTTCCGCTTTTTCTTGATCCAATATTCAGTGAACACATCTCTGAATAGTTAATCGAGTTTAAAATAGTTTCGTTTCGTCCTAATGCTGATATAACAACAAGTATAACATTGATTTCCATGCAAAAATCAAACTACCAATTTGGAAACCAAATCTGAACTACAATAATAAGTTTTAAAAAATAACAGTAACATGGAATTTAACAAAGAAGCCATAAAGATATAATATGAGCTTCAAAATTTAAATACAATGAAAGTTATCAAGAATCTATCGACATAAAATATACATGTTCTATTAGTTCTGACTTAAGAAAGATGTTAACAACAGGCAATAGATTTTTCGGTTTCAGTAATAGATTGAAAATGAGAATAAGTTGATGTCCCAAGTTAGTTTATTAGTGATGCTTTCTCCCGTCTCCAAATTCATCTGTAATTTTGACCATAGAAACCTTTGATAAAAATAACTTCATAGTCAATTTCACCATTATTTTCCAAATATTATCTGCAAACAAATTATATGCTTTTATTCTATAAACATTTTATCTTAACGATTTATTTCTATTCAAAAAAGCTAAAGCTTAATACCGAGGATATTTTTAGCACCTCGGCAGTAAAATGACCGGCTGAAGCATTAATTCGGATGTCGAGAAAGAGTGAGGACCATGAACCTCGTGTTCCAATTCCAATGTGATTCTCATACTATAGGCATGGATATTAACAGCATCGGACATTCCATCCATAACCCAAAAGTACTTGCTGTGGTTGATTCCCATTTCCTCCGGAAGTGTAATAGAAAAGTTCTGTGAACAATATCCATCAATATGGCTTTGAGCGACAGCTGAAGGATTTACAATAAAGTTCTCCTCTATTTCCTTCGCTACAGTTCGCTACTGTTTATTTATCAACATTGTCATACGCTCCGATCGATTACCTCTTGTGATCAACGCTTGAGGTCTCTGCTTCGTTATTTTTTCCCCAACCCCCTCCCTCCCGCATCATTGGTTCAAAGTTCTACTGGGATCCCACGCCAACCAGCTACTACTTTCTATCTCATTGGATCTATTGTCCTATTTACTCCTGTGTTTTCCTGTCTGTCACCATTCCCCTTTCGCTGTCCAGTCAGCCCACTGGACGCTACTAGCAGATGCGTATTTTATTCTAATATAATTCATTCATCTAATGTAATTCATTGGTAGGACAACGACGTTCAAACACGCAAGCCTTGATGATTCTCCACAATGAGAGTCAGGACTTAGTGGTGGCCATTTCAATGGAGCTGGCGATGCTGGAGTACCGCGACCAATTCAGCGTCCTGGAAAATGTTCATGAGGCACACAGTAAGAGCGATTTAGTAAACAGGTGCCGTGTCCGGCTACAGTCACACGCGTTCCAGGAAACCCGCGTCTTTAAGCTGTGGGATTAACTATATTTGTACTTGGCTAAAACACATTTCCATTACCATGATCATCAAAAAACTACAATTCAAACAATGATGTGATGTCATCGCAGCCTATTCCATTACGTGAGGTTGATTCCTCTCCAACTCCAGTGTGTAATGAGGCCTCTTTATCACCCAAAAGACAACATTTGCAATATGATTTTGGTGTCTAAAATTGAAATATCATTCAATTATAAATATTTACTATAAAATGATGGTACGGGAACTTCCCGGCCACAGCTGCATAAGACATTGACAAATATACGATGTAAAAAATATGATGATGTAAAGCATATGATATCACAATATTTTTTCTAAGAAAATTACAGGAGTAAAAGAGAAAACAAAAGTGGGAGTAAAAGAAGCTATTTATTTTCCAGAAAACAAAATAACTTTAATATTAGAGAACTCTAATCAGAAATTAAACGCATATTTCTGTACATTACTCTCATTTTCATTTTATTTACGTTCCTTATTTGCCTACTTTTCTCTTCATAAAGAAAATCAAGATAGAAATCAAGATAAAAATATAAACAGAAATTCAAAACAAACACAGAATTTTTCTTTTCATTACTTTAAGTACTATTCAGATATCCATTGAGTAATTTTTTCAGGTATTTATAAATAAAACTTTCTACTTTATTTGTTCATCACAACCCTCTAAGCTTCTTTTATAATTCCATCCTGTTGATAAAATTTGTAATCTATAGAAATTAAAATTTATCTGACAATATCCTTATTTTTTCCTTTATTTTTTAATGTAAAAGAAATTGATCGTTAAAATAGATATTATCTTTATATCTATTTTAACGATAAATTTCTTTTCAACAGAGCAATTATCAATAATAGAAAAAAAACATGTACTTTATTTATTGTAAATAACTGAAAAAAAAAATTAATGAGAGTGAGAAGTTGTTGTTTCTCTCCACAAATTCTATGGAACAAATAACCGATGACTTCAGACACGGGTGGCTCCCACTGCATTTCGATCCCTTCCATCTATCACGACATTTATATTGGATTAGGGTATGAATTATAGAAATGACAGATTTTCCAAAAAAGAAGACTATAGATAATACAGATCCCTAAAAAAGTAAATTCATCTCATTTTCAGCCACTCACCAGATGAAATGTGCAAAATTGATAAGGGAATCCACACCCACTTCCGACTGTGACATCCCTCCAGAAGAAAACACATTTAAAAAAAGAAACACAACAGGAGTAATTTCAAATCCTTGCCTGTAAAAGCATCTTTAACAAAACAACAACAAAAAATACTAAAATGATCTCAAGGAAAACCATTTTAAGAAAAGACTGAAATACATCCTGTGCTTAATAGTCTATACTTTCTAAACAAAAATCATACATTTTAATATTTAGTGCGCAATATTTAAGATCAATTCTTGATAGATTCACAGTTGCGAATTTCTTCAGCCAGATCAGTTACACTTAATCTATTGGAAAATAGCATTTGTAATACAAAAGGATCTTTTGAGTAAGTAAAATAAAGATCATCTCCAAAAAACACCTTGGAGATTCATTTTAATGTATGAAATAAGTACCTCCTTGACAAGTAGGTTTCATTTAACTTCTAGTGCAGATATAAAATAGAGTATCCTCTTCATTCCAACTTCAGCATCGCCAAAAGTTTCTTAGAAGATTCTCTCAAGACTCGGACTCAGTAATTTCTTCTGCTGCATCTTTTTGACTATTGATAATTTACAATATATGCAGTTTTTAATGACAGTGAAGATGTGGAGCAAAAACACTGTTTACATCTTCAATGTAATTATCGATGAAAAACTGCATCGAGGTAAACACCAAAAAGCTTTCAGTAGCTCATCTGCTCCGAACTTTTCACGAATGCATTACACATTCGATCTCCCTTAAATTCTGGTTGATTAGAGACTATACATGTAATAAATGTTACATGTTTCTTATCATCTGTTGGGTCGAGGCCTATTTCTTGTTTGTTGTTGGTGTTGGGTTCTGGCATCCTCCTCTTCTTCAGTGCTTGATTCTACATTTTGTCCTATTGTTTTCCCTTTAATTTGTGAGGTCTGTAGAAAGTCATGGGATATTTTACAACGCTTTCTTCATCAAAACTTTCCTAAACAATGTCTTCAATTTACTGAGAAGCAACTTTAATGTTCCTTATTCCATTTTCGTTTGAACACAATTTTAAATCCATTTCTTTTGATAGAAAACGCACAATTCAATGTCCTTTTCACTCTTCTTACACCTCTTTAATAATAAGTTTCAATGAATCACTCGTAAAGTTTACTATTGGTTCATTCCATTATCTGAAAAAGAAAAAGAAAAATAATTACTGACCTGTTAAGCTACTATCCTATAACTGATAATAAGACTGGTTAAAGTTACTTTGGAAAAAGAATTTTAAAAGAAAGTTAAAATAGCCCAAACCCACTGCATCCAGGGATTATTTTGATTTAACAAAAAATGTATATTTGCAAAATGTGTTTTATAAACGGAGTTAAATCATCTTTAAAAATTAAAATCGGACAAACGGTTCCGGAGATAAACATATCCAATTTTTGAGCATCGTTATCCGAAATGGCGACAAACCGACCATGATTTGGACAACGTAACCAATTTTTTTTGACACACTTATAGCTGTTGTTACAAGATCCAGTAGGTAATCAAACTTAGGCCACATAAAAATGCAACGTAACTTGAGCTTCTAGACTAAATGTAAAAGAATGAATTACTGTTTCAAAATACAAATATTAAAAGAGATATTAACGAAAAAATGGAAAAGACACTCTGAAATTAGATCAATTGGAAATACAATCTTATCTTATCGATATGCAGAAGTAAAACACACTTAGAGGAAGTTCGGATGTTATGGAACACCATTTTTGTTTGTTGTCATAACTCGGTTATTATTTTTTTAATCAAACAGAAATGTAGACTGGCGCATATATTGATTAGTTAACATTATTTATCTATTGTCGTAATTGGATATCATAATTATTTTTAAATAAAAATTTACTTATATATAAAAAAGTCATACTGGCGGTTACTATGAAATAGGCGGACAATATGAGATACAAGGTTGTTTTTGAAAAGCAAAAAAATTGATGGACATAAAAAACTCAATGACCTAGTTACAAATTAGTTACAAATAAAATAATGTCAAAAGTATTAATTCCATTGCTTTTCATGGTATTAGTTGCAAACATTATAAATGACTTGCAAGTTTTCCGAAGGTTTATATTCTTTGGATCTGTAGTATTCCCAACATGGCGAAACATTGGAAGTATCTGTAGAATTTCAAGGGAAAGATACTGATCAAGTTTCCCATTGCGTTCATCAGGAAATCATTGAAGAATGATATAAAACCTGAAGAGAAAGATTACTTATATGAAATAATACTATTCCATAAAGTTTGACACACCTTCTTTGAAATAAACCATAGCTACTTCATGAAAAAGAGACTACTATCTCATAAATGATATGGGAACAAGTTAAAGTTACTTAGGGAATTGTGCACATCACACTAACTTCAGAATCTGTATCAAACTTGCATTTCATCAACAGACGAATAAGCGCCAGTACGAATCAGATCACAGACCACTAGCTTTTTGGTCTGCTGATTTCATACGGGTACATATCCCTACTTCACTCATGGTATTGACACGGAAAAAATAATGTTTTTAATTAACTAAAAATATAAGACATCTACTGCACATGTGCGTGTTATATTCCTATTCAGTGAACCGAGACAGATAAAATAAATAAAAGCAGCCTTGTTATCAGTTTGTTTTTAATTAAAACAAACAAAAATAGAAGAAAGATACACTAAAGATTAAGGTTGAATGGAAAAATAAAACATACATTTAATGGGGCCAAGACATAAAAAGAAAAACAGATAAATAGAATTAAAAAAATCAATTAAAAAAACAAATAGTTAAAACTTAAAGTTCTACACAGCTACATTATCGCCAAAAATCAGTTCAAGTCAAAAGTTTTCCCACTTTCTTGCTTCCTTTCTCTCTATATTGTCCAGTTGAAGTAAAGGCTTAAAAACAAATAAATAAAAGAAGATGGACGTTCGTCGCTAGCTTTCAATAAAAAGAAACATTATTTACAGTTAGTAGTTTCTCAGTATGTCGAAGTTTTGGGATCCCATTTTTCGAAGCACAGAATATTAAATCAAAACACTGAAAAAGAGCTTGTGAGCCTTTCACCATAAATATCACACTCAAATCACTTAGCACAAACTGTTCTATTTCACTAGAGTCTTCTAAAACCAAGGAGAGACTTCACTCTTCGTGATCGTAACTTTCACTGCCGACGACACTCCGAATTCTCTGTCTATGAGACTACGGTATGGCTCTAGGCTGCTTCGCCGCATCGACGGGGTTTCAGGCTCGGCGTAGCAAGTGCACAAAGGATTAAGAGAGTCACACACAGTCTCGCCGCTCAGCAAGTCAAGAAGTAGTTTAAGTGCTCTTTTCACTGGTAATTCCATCGCTTTGGTATCATCAACGAATCACAATATAAGGGTGGTGTTTGTTTCACTATCACTTAACTTCTTACTCCTTTTAATTACTAAATTCTTAGGATCGGATTTCAAAAGACAGAAAAATAAATAAAGAAGACTCCATCATCAACGTCTTTATAAGTCAACGGCTCGAATATCTTTATTTTTACAAAGTCCAAAATCTGATAAAAGAAAAAAAAATACTCTATGTGAAATAAACAACCAATAAGAAAACCAAAAACGAAATTACAGAAATACAATGTAACGAAAAAACGAAAAGGTAATGAGAAACGAAAAATAAAACGAGATAAATAAGAAACTAAGAATTAGAAATAAAGCGAACTAATCTAAAATATAGTCAAACATATTCAGCCATTCTATGCTTATAGTTTAAAAAGGAGTATTCATGGGCATAGTAGCCTCTGTTATAATGGCTGACTACGTTATGAAATACATAGAATATCAATTCCTTCACATATCCAAAGTTAACATTATTCTATATTACAGATATTGTGACGATATCTTCGCTGTAGCCAACAAAGATAACTTGCAAAATATAATGGATAACTATAATAAAATACACAGTTCGATTCAATTTGAAATGGAAACAGAAAAAAAAAATTCTACCATACCTTGATTGCCAAATAATCCGAAAAATAATAAATTACATTTTGCTGTCTATAGAAAACCAGCCCACGCCAATATAATAGTAAATTACAAATCTAATATCCCTATCCACATTAAGGGTAACATTAATAGTCTGAAGATGCAGGGAAATATCGCTGGTAAAGTACGGAGTTTTTTAGTAATAAACAAGTTTTGTAATAAAGAACAGTGAATTAGATTATTTTCGGAAGAAAGTTTTGAAGACCCATGTCTTGTTTAATAAAATTAATTCTGATCAGTTCCAAACTTGACTCATTGTTTCTTTGTTTCTGAAAGTTTCTCCCACAAACATCATTTCAATATTGATTTCCCTCAATCTATAAACTGGCCGTACCCCTATTATGTTACTATTATATCAAGGGGTAAGGGAACTTTCCCGTCACCCTGCTATTACAAATGCTATCAGTAACTAACTGTTGCTAGTAAATCTCTTAAAACTTCTTTATTCTTATCATGAACGATATTTTGATTGAGGCTAAGCAGAATCCAGATGTAAACAGAGATGAATTTATCTCTTGTCCAGACGCACTTTTTGATGAAGATAGCTTATGTTACAATGGTTAAAGAATGCGGTGATGATAACTTGTTTTCTGTTAGCTTGTGATCTTTAAAGACAAATCTTTAAGGAATTAAAAAAATTTAAGATTTGATGTGAAGAAACTACGGGAAGCGATTTCCTGGAAGAAACAGTGGTTCTTATATGTTTTGGATGCATTCTAGCAAGAATCAAACTTTCCCATACAGATAAATTCAAATGATGTACAGGTCATTTACTATATAAAGACAAGCATCATAATCTCCATATATGGTCAAATTCCAGAAGCTCTGGAGAGTTGAAGAAGTTGGATACATGGATGCTGCATGACTGGACACCAGCTTAAAGGAACCGCGTCTTAAAGTCCGCAGTTCTCTCCAAGAGTAACTGAGTTTTGTGCATGCCACCTTCATCTAACGAAAAGTTGGACATATCTGACATAGATGTAGATGATCAGTGTTGGGTTGCTTACTTGAGAATGTGGGTGGCTTGACAGCCGAGCACGTCGACCTGAAAGATCTGTTGTGCTATCCCACGGAAAGAAGGTCAGTGTTGGGTTTGGAACTATTATGTTGTTCAACAATTTACTGAATGAATGAGTTTAGAAATTTCACACGAATCTACATAATTAGGAATCTACTAGTAGTAACTGACGTTTCTTTACTTAGAATATCTGTAAAGCAAAAATATTAAACTTTTGAGTAATAAACGTTTTGAAAGAATTGTCGTCAAATTCAAAAAAAGTGTGTCGTGGCTAACCGGTTAGTGCGAGAATGCTCATGCGACCATTTTTTATTTAAGAGACCCTTCGCTTTGAAATCAAACTAAAAAACCCTACGTTCTCATCAATACAACAGTTGGGAACTCAGATCTCATTCTCACAAAAGTGCAACCAGGGAGTACGTCCCTGTTATTCTGAAACTTTTATTTAATTATTCGCCAGTCCTGTTAGGTATTCAAAACTAAAGAATACCTGTAATGTAGGTGCTAAAAGATTAATATATAATTATTAACTGTAGATTAATTAACTTTGTTAACTATCTGATACAGAAGAAAAGAAACTTAACAAAAGTTTTATTAAATTTTTCAGAATTATATTTGTCCCAAGTAATTTGACTGAATAATTTATATTTTACCTAGTTTTCCAATCGTAGACAGAAAAATTTTATTCATTTATTGTTTTGAAAGATTTTTAGCCAATTGTATCTAGTTATTTTTTCATTATTTTGATTATTTTCTTCCCTATTGACATTATAAATGTTATACATAATTATTTTATAGATAATGTTTTCTTTAATAGTAAGTATTTTAAATTTTTCCTAATCTTGTATTTTTCCAAAATAGGCAAATTTCTGACATTTATAGACGCCTTATTAAAAAAATTTTAAAATAATTTTTTTAATATTTTTAATTTTTTGTTTGTTCATAAAAATCTAACACTCTAGATCAGTGGTCGGCAACCTTTTGTTGTAAAAGGGCCAAATATGTTATGTGGGGATTACTGCGGGCCGCACTTGGACCAAAACGAAAAATCTTATTTTAACAACCCAAAAAAAAAAAAACGGAAATTCTTATTTTAACAACCAAAAAAAAAAAAAAAACCGGAAATTCTTATTTTAACAACCAAAAAAAACCGAAAAATCTTATTTTAACAACCAAAAAAAAAATTAAAAAAAATACGGAAATTCTTATTTTAACAACCAAATAATAAAAAAAAATCTTGCAACAAGCTTCGCGGGCCGCACCAAAACGCTTCGTGGGCCGCGGGTTGCTGACCGCTGCTCTATATCATAATCTAAAACCGATTTCACTAGAGATTTGAAAATGATTCCTTTTTTTAAAAAATGGAATAAGTAAATTAATATAGGAGGTGGTGCAAAGGTGGAAACCCACTTTGTGTTTTTAATATATATTTTTTGGTTTTGGTTTCTTTTTACTGATAATTTACCTAAACTTACCTTGTAATCTCTTTTATGTAAAAATAATACTAATAAATATAAAAAGTTAATTTTAAAAGAGTAAAAGATGATTTTTTGATTGTACCACATTTTTAGGCAACTATAAAAACTTTGGGTAATTTGGAAACATTAGTTTAGATGAAGGATTTTGAATAAAGCAAAACTATTTTAGCAACTGCATCATAATAACTTATATATATCTTCGTACTGTTTATATATGAAATAACTCGACAAATAAACTCGTCTTCATTCCTTCAAACTCTATATTTCATCCTAACGAAAGGACTTCTTCAGGATTATAAAGAAATGCCAAATAAAAAGAAAGAAAAAAATCCTTCATTCTCTCTTCAAAACATAATCGAAAACATAATCAGAAAGTGACAAAGTAAATTACAAACAAACATAAAATATTACATTAAATAATCAATATAACATATTACATTCAATAATCAGTAATAAACATTAAAATTTCAAATAAAATAAAATAATCTCTTCTTTGTTAGCCTAATTAAAAATAAATTAATTGTATTGAACAGACATGTAATTATTTCAAAATTAAAAAATCTTTAATCTTCCTATTCTTTAATAAAGACTTCTTAAAAATGCTTAGGGAAACATCATTCACTTTAAGTGATCTATCCCTATTAAAACATTCACAGCTATTAATTATGCACGACTCCAATTTAAAGCGTTTGTCCTCATCTTTGACATTAAAAACATTGTACACTATCGGGTCTTGACAGTGATTTTTGTTCATACAATGCCTCGCCACTCTGAAATTTTGTCATTCCTTTTTTCGTATGCTGTGGTATGTTCTTTAACACGTTACTGTACGGCCTGGACTTCCAACGTAAACTTCTCTACAGTCCCGACACTGTAATACGTATACTACTCCCATTCTATCTAATTGTGCATTCTCCTTTCTA
>JAFIDM010098072.1:11209-42268 GCA_023159025.1 Thereuonema tuberculata | reverse complement strand
GACGCTTTGATCACCGTGAACTTTGAGAGTGCGGTTCCCGTCAGTTATAAACGGAATGCAATCTACATGGCTTGCAAAAGGGCTAGCGATATATGTTCCAATAGTTCTTTATTCAAACAAGAAATAGATATTATAAGGCATATATTTATTAATAATGGTTTTCCTTATAACATCGTCAATGGGTTTATTAAGAAATCCTTCCAAACAATTAAATATAAAGAAATGGCTAATAAACGTTTCCATTCGACATCCAATGATAAGGGTTTTAGGCAACATAATAGTAATATTGGACCAACCATAATCGAAAATAAAATAAAAGAAAAAATATTAAAAGATACGCAATGCTCACAGATAACGAAAAATGCATAGCAACTTAAAACCTATCCTTAATAAACATGAAATAGGTTTAGCTTATAGTTTAGCTTATAATAATAGTATCGTAACATATCTTAATCGAAAAAAGGTACCTAATCATAATAGAGACCAAAAAAATTTAGAAAAACTAAACACCATTTATGGGATAAAATGTAAATCCGTGCAAAATGAAAACCAATGCATTTATATTGGGCAAACAAAAAGGGCCTTAGAGAAACGCCTAAATCAGCAAGTAGGGACTGTCAAGAAACGTAATATGGCCTACCATATAGCCCAGCATTGTTTAAAGAAGTCCCATGAATTGGACACGGCGCACCCGATTGTCTTTGGACCGTTTAAGGATGAATATCTACGCCGCTTTTATGAATCGCCCATGATAAAACTTCAAGGTAGTTATAATCAGGATTTATCTACCCGTAACATTTTGGAATATGGCATTTAACTGCGCACGTACAATACAATGTAACACAATATAATACAATACAAAAAAAAAAGACAAGCAGACGACTCACCACTTTGGTTTACGCAATTTTTCCTCAACAGAGGGCAGTCCATCATCCACTCAGTTAATCCTCACCACAATTCATTTACACGACGACTTCCAGAGGGAAGGAACGGTTTTTTAAAGGGGGTTAAGAACTTAAAAAAGGATCTTGAAGTAAGAGGATCCGAATAATTACGTTGTTTTATCATTATGTTTTAACGTTTTAATCGTTGTAATTTTGTGCTTGATCATTGGATTTGTAAATTGTAATATGTTATATTGATTATTTAATGTAATATGTTATGTTTGTTTGTAATTTACTTTGTTACTTTCTGATTATGTTTTCGATTATGTTTTGAAGAGAGAGTGAAGGATTTTTCTCTTTCTTTTTATTTTGTATTTCTTTATAATCCTGAAGAAGTCCTTTCGTTAGGATGAAATATAGATTTTGAAGGAATGAAGACGAGTTTGTTTGTCGAGTTATTTCATATATTCGTATATTGTTTTAACTGAAATAGTATCGTTATACTAAGGTGACCAGATTTTAACATTGGTAAAGCGGGACACCACTGATCGGGGGGGGGGGGGAAGTCTTGTTGAAAAATTTTGTCTGTATGGAGCAACAAAAATTTTCCGCCGCGCAAACGATTTCTATGGGGTAGCGCTGTGACGTCACCTGGTTGGAAGCGGTTGAAAGGTTGGATTATCTTTCAAAAGTTCTTTTTTTTCGATTTATTTAATTATTTATTTATGTTATAATTAGTAGTTATATATCTTTAGATAATAGCAGAGCGTGATTAATAAGTCTATGTAGTAATGTTTTACTTCTGGCCCAAAAAATAGTTCAAGACTTGTTTTAAACTTAAACAACGATATTTAATCAAAATTCATTAAAGCATTTTTTCTCTTCTTTCACAAATACAATTAATTATCTTGTCACTGATTAAGTTACTTATGAAAGTTCTTTAACGTATTCTTTAATTAAGAGTTCAGTAGGCTTAACGGCATGTGTAGTTCTAACATTCTATTAACACAAAAAGTTCCTTTACTGCTACATTACTTGGATACTCTAGTTGAATCTGATATTTCACTTTAACTAAAGTAACAGTAACTTGAGAATTCAATATGGATGAGTCCAATATTCACTTGTCGAGGTAATTCCTATACATCTGTGTTTTTGTACTGTTCTGCAAATATGTGGGCCCTTTGTGTTATAAACCAAAAAAACACTTACTTTAACTCTTCTATAGCACTAAAGCTTGACCTCAGTGGTTATATCCGCTGTCACTAATGTAGCGTTCCAAAATGATCCTTTGCGATCCATGGTCTGAAGCTTTGGTCTAGTGGTATATCTCTTCTGTCCATTAATCCTGCGGAAAACGATAATTCAACGGCTTTCCCGTATTCGACTCCTTCATTGAAGATTGTTGCAGCTCACGGCCATTCTAAGGATGAAAAGTTAAAACACATTATGAGTACAAGTCCATCTTCTTTAAAATCTTGTTAAATTGAAGATCGAATCGAATTCACAATTATCTATTCGATACCATACTTTCCAAATATATTGATTATATTTTCATAGAACAAAACCGTTTATCCAAAGTCAATTCGTCGAATACTTCTTAGGACTCAGAATTCTCCTTTTCCGTACATCCGCGTCCTGTCGCCACAACGAAAACTTCTCTTACTTCCCTCTATTTCTTCGTTGCTATCTTTCTTATTGTTGTCTTTTCAGACCAACAATAACTCCATTAGTCATAATGAATTTAAAGTGTCCTCGTCTTTCGTTTATTCCAACAATCAATAATATCACACAGATTTCAATTGTTTTTTGTTTTTTTTTTTAAAGTCAGTTCATTATTGTATTACTATTACATAAATATCATTTGGCACAGTAATATCCTTACAATTTATTTAGTTATTTATTATTTTAATGTCAGACAGCTTATAAATTTAATATTTCAAATATTATTTCGCTAATTTTCAAGGCCGCCGAAAACCGTATATTCCCTTCCCGTTCAGCCGCCGTTCCGTAGCTTGTCGTGCATTCTTTCCAAAAATCGGAACTTTTTTAAAACGCCGCGGGACGCTGTATAAATTGTTAAAAATCGTGACTATCCCGCCAAAAGCGGGACGTCTGGTTACCTTAGTTATAGCAAAGTGGATCATTAAGAATACAAAGGGACTCTTTGCATTAATTTAGAAGATCACGAGATTTTTGCAAAAGATAATAGAGTTCTTAAAGTCCAGGGATAGTCCAGTTTGCTATAACGGTAGTATTTCAGTTAAAGCAATACTTAGAGGTCAGTATTAATAGACGGGAGATGCAGAAACCAAAATAAATATGGCTGTGTTCTAAACTGTACTGAACAGATAAAAAGACAAAAAAAACAGGAAAAATAAATTTTCTTTTAATTCAAATTATTCATTGTAATTAAATTGAGATTAAAGTTTAAGACCAAAATGTGAAAACTGACATCTCAAGACAACCTGTTAAACTTTATCATCAGTTGAGAGTAGTAAGAATGAACAAACCGACAGTATTTATGTAGTTTCATTTAATGTAATTCAACTCATCAACCCATTCATGTTATAAAAAGCAAGTTTTCAAGTTACTTCTTAATTTTCAGAAGAACGACGCAGTCTTATACCTACAGATATTATATACCTCTAAACTCCAAGATTCAACTATAATACACCAGTTCACCTGTATTTAGTGACTCTAAATTATCTCAAAAATCATAACTTTTTATAGAATCTATTAATACAATTTCAGCATCAGTACTTACTAAGCAAATTACTTTTTGTTATGTTCCAGGATATTCCGGCCTAACTGGAAATGTAACAGCTGATACTGAAACACATTCTCTCTTCATGTGATTTCAGCCATCGTCCAGGAGAACAATTAAATCTCTTTTAGAAAGTTTATAATGGAACAGTAAAGATTTCATCCATAAGAGTATAGAATGAAAATAAGAACATTCAAAGTTTCAATCTTTTATGTCAAACATTTATTTATGTCTTTATCATGGTGCAAAAATGACACTTTCTAAATAACAAAATGAGAAGGTGGAATTAGATTCTAGTAAGGGAAGAACAAACCTATAACAATTAAATGAAAGATATTGTTACTGCATTATGGACAGATCCCTGCAATAAAAACGGAATAAACTGGCTAAAAATAATATTTACATTAATTTTTCTTACTAGTAGCACCATACAACAAATATTTGAATCCAATCATGACCACATCACGAAATTAAACGAAATTGGTGTGGTCTATCAGTTAAAGTGCAGTTGCCAAACAAATGATATTAATGTGCTCCAAAAATTATTAAAAAAACTCATACTAGCACAAAACAGCGATTGAATTTCACCACGGCATCAAATCATGTTTCCTAGAGCATCTATTGGACAAACTAGGTTTACATGTGACCGGAAGAATGTTAAAATCTTGGGGAGAAAAAAGACAATAGATTTAAATTACAATTAAATGATGCTTTTTGGATCAAAAAATGTGGTAACAGCTTAATGATATTCCTAAGAAGAAATTGCAATAAATATTTGAAATGATTTAGTAACACTCGAATTAGATTTTGAATATAAGTGATGTTTTTATTATGAATTAAATATGTTAAAGGTCACATTTGTTTTGAAATGAAAGCAAATATACAATCTAAAGAGAAATGATGCGTAAGTAAACAAGCGCTTTAAAAAGCAAATGAATTTTTTAATTTATATGATCAAAAAAAAAAAACTGAAATTTACAATGAAAACGAGTGATGGATAAACATTGAAAACTGACTGTCAACGGAGCTGAAAAATTTAAATCATTTTCTTTAAATATAATTTTAACATTTGGATCCATGACATGACCTAATTTTAAATAATATTCTTTAATGTCAGAAATATCTGAATCTTTCTTTTCATGGATCCAAATATTAAAATTATGTTTAAAGAAGAAGAATTTAAAATTAAGGAAAATCCTAGGAAGCTATATTATTAAAAACACAAAAGAACAAAATTTTAATAGGTACGAGTGTACTAGAGTCGATCGTATTACTGTTTCTTTGATTAGAGATTTTATTAAAATAAATATAACAAAAACTGATTTATTTGATGTATTGAATTATTATATTTGAATTATTAATAATAGAGATCCTATTATAACAAAAAGTTAGTTAACTAAAAAATGTCTTTACAATTTGTTAATGTTTAAACCATTATTGATAATTTGTTTGTAAACTAATTCTTATCCCTTTATGTTATAAAGTTGACATGTTTTATTTTAGTGAAAACAGTAAGTTTGTTTAAGTAGATGTGTTTATATTTTGTTGATGACTAAACCATTGGTTGATTGTTTGTAAATTAGTTCTATTCCCATTTTCATGGCTTGAGAACGAGAAAACGAATGTTTCCAAAAAATTGCTGCATGTATTTCGAATAAATAGTTTAAATACTAATGGATGAGTGTGGAAATTGTTTTTATATCTGTATCTTATTATCCAAATTCTTTTAATTCTTCATTTCGCTTGAAGAAGGGATGGCGTATTATCATCCCGAAAATTCCGAAAAGTTTTTAAATAAACTACATGTTATGGAGATATGGTGTTTTTTTTCTATCTAATTATATTAAACGAAGAAGGGTAGTTGAAGAATTTGGTGATTCTTATTCGATTTTTGCTAAACGTTTTCAAATTGTAATTGCCATTTTTTTTTATAAAACTTAATATCATGAATATATTTGGATTAATATATAAATGTATTTATTAATTGCATGATCTCTATATTAAAATGTGAGACCAATGTTCATCTGACACCTCAAGACAATTTTCTTTTTCTTTATTTTCAATTTGTTTTCATGTTTTTAGTTTATAGTAATGCAGGTTCCACTACTCTTCCCATTCAACTTCCAAGTCACCTCCGTTATGAGACCTGCAAATGTTCATTCTGACTACCCTCAACTGATGATCGCCTAATAAGCGTGAAACAGGCTTGTTTTGAGGTGTCAGATGAACATTGGTCTCAAATTTTAA
This sequence comes from Thereuonema tuberculata, assembly GCA_023159025.1. Lineage (NCBI taxonomy): Eukaryota > Metazoa > Arthropoda > Chilopoda > Scutigeromorpha > Scutigeridae > Thereuonema > Thereuonema tuberculata. The sequence continues at coordinate 36,373 of JAFIDM010098072.1, read as the reverse complement.
TGTGTTTACATATCTTTTAGGCATTTTTTCTTTATTTTGATGCCATAAGAAATTCATTTGAGGCTGGCAGAGCCCAGCACATGAATTTTCTTTTTCTTTATTTTTAATGTGTTTTTATGTTTTTAGTTTATAGTTACGGAGGTTTCACTGCTCTTCCTATTCATGAACTCTATATGTTCTGTCACTTTTGTAAAGATAATGAAGGCATAGCTCTGAAAGCCCAGATCTGTGAGTCAGTCGCTTATTTCTAAAACTCAACCCAATTTATGACGTCATCTTTATTGACAATTTCATTATCAAGTTCCTTTATAAAACAACTTTACCACAATAATAAATGTTTTTCCCCGCCTAATAGCTTTGGAACTTTAGCATAAATCTTCTTTAAATTTGGCATGTATATTTTTGGATTAGAGACGAACTAAATTACACTTGAGTTTTTGTTCCGGTACTTGTCGAGAACATAAAGTCTATCGAACCAAATTTAGATATTTTTATCCACGCATTTAAGGAAGGATTTTATTCAACTTATTAATCCTACTAATATCTGTAACAACTATAACATGATAAAAATTGAATTGGAATCAGATAGTTTAATTAAATAATACGGATTTAAGTCTTTTTTTTCAAAAAAAATTTAAAAAAAGGGCACTAAATATTATTATCAAAACTTTTATGTACAATCATCTTCATAAACAATGCCATGCACACGGCTAATTTAAAAGGCAGTTTATTACAATTAAAATATATAGCGACTAGTTTCATAACTGTGGATTAGATTATATTTTCAAGCTTGAGTTGACAATGGAAAATAGATAACATTTATAGATGTAGGCAACAGTCATTCAACTGGTCACACGTTGTGTCTTCCGTGGGCGTTCCCATATATGCAGATTTGGGATTCAGATGTAGATGCCACCGTGCGGTCGTCCGTGGAACTTCCCAAAGTAAACAGATCTCAATTTTGTTTCTAAACGATCTATTTATACTCGAAAAAAAGATAAAAAGAAAAGAAAAAGGTAGAAAAAGAAATTTTTTTTTAAAAATATAAATATGCAATATAATTAAATAAAGATTAAAATTTTTCACTTATGTTCAAACTGACATCTTAGGATAGCCTGTTTCACGTTAGCTTGGCGATCATCAGTTGAGTAGTCAGATTGAAGAAATCGACAGTATTTGTGTTGTTGTTGTTTGTTGGTGTTTTAATGGCGCAAAAGCAGCAGTGGCTAAGCTGCGCCAAGTATTTGTGTGGTTTCATTTAATGTAATTCAACTCATCAACCCATCCATGTTTTAAAAGCAAGTTTTTAATTTACTTCTTATTTTTCAGATGGACCTCGGAGTCTTATACTAAGGGAAATTATTTAGCTCTAAACTCCAAGATTCAACTATAACATTCCTGTTCACCTTTATTTAGTGACTCTAAATCATTTCAGAAATCTTAACTTAATATAGATTGTAATAATACAATTTCAGCATCAGTACTAACTAAGAAAAAATTAGTTTTCATTACGTTCCAGGATATTCTGGCCTAAGTGGAAATGTAACAGCTGATACTGAAACACTTTTTTCAACCATTCTCTCATCATCTGATTTCAGCAATCATCCAGGGGAACAACTGAAATCTCTTTATTACAAAAATTTATAATAGAACAGTAAAGAAATCATCTGTAAGAGTATAGAGTGAAAATAAGAATATTCAAAGTTAGAATCTTTTATGTCAAAAAATTTATTTACGTCTTTACCTTATCATGGCGCAAAAATGACATTTGTTACCACCATCAATGCTGCTCATTGTATCTATTATCGTCTCCGTTTCACCCACACTTCAAAACCGACCCAGTAATCTCTCTTGGAAATTTTGCTCAATGGATTTCTGTAATATTTGATACAATGTCTACCAATGGTTGAAATTAAAATAACTCTTCCATTCGAGGAAGAAGGATATCCATTATACAGCAAAAGATATATCGTGTCATTTATCACCTATGATGTGTTGAAATGTTAAACATTTACTTCATGGAACAACTTTTTGTGAAACTATTTTGAAATCTAAATAACAAAACGTGAAAGTGGAATTAGATTCTAGTAAGGGAAGAACAAACTTATAACAATTAAATGAAAAAGATAATGTTACTGCATTATGGACATATCCCTGTAACAAAATCGGAATTCATTCATTCATTCATTCATTCATTTTATTTCTGTTACATTTTATCATAGTCCTGTTAGGATGCATTTGTAGAGCTTCCTATCAACAGGTGCTACCGTTGAGTACATTCATATTGATATATTTGAGTTATTAGTTACATATGCATTTTTTAGAAAAGTAAAGAGACTAAAATTGCCGATTATACAGTATATTAATTCATAACTTAGGATTAATTTTTTGTTTTGTTTTGTTTTTTGTTTTTGTTTTTTTGAATAAAGGAAGTTGACATAAACAGTTAACTAAGTATACAAGGTTGTTAAATTTTTGGAAGTTATACTTTAATAAAAATCTATGATTAATGTTTAAAAAGTTTAACAAGTAATATATATATATATAGTAATCACAATCACATACACTATAATACTATAATAATACCATATAATATATAGTAATCACAATCACAAGTACTATACTATATTACCATATACACAAGTACTATATACACAACTATTCACTGCAAGATCAATTGAAATCAAGATTATGGTTTTAAGAACTTCAAAGGAGATTGACTATATTTAGAATTTTTGAATTATCTATTTTCAATATTTATAATAAGCCATTTTTTTACTAATTTTTTTATTTCAGAAATTCTTTTGTCTTTTAAAAGTTTACAATCAGGTATACCATTATAAATTTCTTCTATTAGATAATAAGCATTTCTTTTCCCATAGCTATTAAAAATGTATGGATAGTCTAATTTGATTTTATTTTTATTTCTGAGATTATAATTTTTTCCTTCAACAGTTATTGCAGTTTTGATTTCTGGATAGTGTTTTATTAATAAATTATATAGACATTTTGGTTTGGCGATAAGATTCCATATTTCAACATTAGTTCTTTTCTAGTTTCTTTATTCTTATAAATGGAATGAAATGGCTCTAAATAATATTTAAAATAATTTTTCGTATTAGTAACACCATACAACAAATATTTGAATCCAATAATGACCACATCACGAAATTAAACGAAATTGGTGTGGTCTATCAATTAAAGTGCAGTTTACAAAAAAATGATATTAAAATGCTCCTAAAATTATTAAAAAAATTCAATTTAGAACAAAACTGCGTTTAAATATCACCACGGCATCAAATCATATTTCCTAGAGCATCTATTGGACAAACCAGAAATACATGTGACCGGAAGAATGTTAAACTCTTGAGAAAAAAGACAATAGTCATTTAAATTACAATTAAATGACGCTTTTTGGATCAAAAAATATGGTAACAGCTGTATGAAATTCCAAAGAAGAAATTGCAATAAATAATTCAAATGATTCAGTAACACTCGAATTAGATTTTGAATTTCAGTGAATTTTTTTATTGTGAATTTAATATGTTGAAGGTCACATTTGTTTTGGCATGAAAACAAATACACTATCTAGAGAGAAATGAAGGGTAAACAAGAAAGAATAAATCTCTGTCAAAGAATTTTTTAATTGATATGATCAGAAAAAAAATGAAATTTATAATATAATGCCGTGATGGATAAGCACTGCAATGTGACTTCAACGGAGCTGAAATTTTTAATCTTTTTCTTTAAACATAATTTTAACATTTGGATCCATGACATGACCTAATTTTAAATAATATTCTTTAATGTCGGAAATATCTGAATCTTTCTTTTCATGGATCCAAATACTAAAATTATGTTTAAAGAAAAAGATTTAAAATTAAGGAAAATCCTAGAAAGCTGCGTTATTAAAAACACAAAAAAACAAAATTTTAATAGGTACGAGGGTACTAGAGTCGATCCTATCACTGTTTCTTTGATTAAGGATTTTATTAAAATAAATATAACAAAAACTGATTTATTTGATGTATTGAACTATTAAATTTTCTTGATTATTAAGTAATAGAGATCCTATTATAACAAAAAGTTAGTTAACTAAAAAATCTCTATACAATTTGTTAATGTCTTTTTATTTTGTTGATGACTAAACCATTGGTTGATTGTTTGTAAATTAATTCTATTCACATTATTCATGGCTTGAGAAACAGAAAGCGAATGTTTCCAATAAATTGCTGTATGTATTTTAAAAGAATAGTTTTAATACTAATGGATGAGTGTGGAAATGGTTTTTATATCTGTATCTACTTATATTAAAAAATGAAACGAAGAAGGGTTGTTGAAGAATTTGGTGATTCCTATTCATTATTGCTAAACGTTTTCAAATTGTAATTGCCATTTGTTTTTTTTTAAATTTAATATCAATAATATATTTGGGTTAATATGTAAATGTATTTATTAATTGCATTATCTCTATATGTGCTGTCAATTTTCTAAAGATATTGAAATAAGATAGCTCTGAAAGCCCAGATCTGTGAGTCAGTCGCTTATTTCCAAAACTCAGCCCACTTTATGACGTCATCTTTATTGACAATTTCCTTCCAAGTTCCTTCATAAAACAACAATTTACCACAATAATAAATGTTTTTTCCCCGCCTAATAATTTTTGAACTTCAACATAAATCTTCTTTATGTTTGGCATGTGTATTTATGGATTAGAGAAGATCTAAATTACACTTGAGTTTTGTTCCGATGCTTGTCGTGAACATGAAGTCTAACATCATATAAGATGTTTTAAAATTACTAGAAACAAATTTAGACATTCCTATCCATGCATTTAAGGAAGGATTTTATTCAGCATATTAATCGCACCAACTATAGTAGATTAAAATTGAACTGGATTGAGACAGTTTAATTAAATAATAAGGATTTAAGTCACTTTTCCACAAAAAAAATTTAAAAAAGGGCACAAAATATTTCAAAACTTTTATGTACAAGTTGATCGTAATTCAACTTGGCCTATTCACAAACTCTACTCTGTACAATCTCTATCAAAGTCAGTGGAAAAGGATTATGCCAAAAAAAAAAAAGGTTCAATAATGTTTCCCCATGGGGCACTTTGAAACAATATCCATTAAAAAAAAATCCATGGGAAATAAATAAGACAACCTAAAATGATACTAAAACTTTTAATTTTGCATTTATCAACATTGCTATGAAACATAGTGAAAATACTTAGGCGCTTCAATCAAAGAAAGCGAGATCTCATTTCCATAAGCACCCGCAATGCAGCAGAAGTTTTGGTATAAAAATGATTGCAACTAGAGAATGCCATTCTTATTAGCTACGATGGCTATCACTTTACACTTACATGCTTTCATTGCGAAGTTTTTTTACGAAAACAATGATAATGCTGTAGCTGCTGTTCGTGAATTTCGCATTCGTAATAACTTACGCCGCGGACTAGTGTCTGCACAAACTGTGAATAACGTGACACGTCCATTCTAGAAAAGTGAATCGTTAGGAGTTCAATCTGGCTGAGGATGCAAGTCTATTATTGAAGAAGTTGCTCAAGACGTTGGGACGACTGTTGTCGAACAGTCAATGACTTATGTTTCTGGAGACAGTAGCGCATATGCAGTGTCAGGGCAGTTATACATATCGTATGGCATATTTACATACTGGAAGGTACTGTATTTTTTTTCCCTACAAGATCAGCCACAACCACCAGCTCCTTGCTGCTGACAAGGACCATCGACTCACGTTTCCAATGACCGCTCTTTCCAGAATGACAGTTGATGTTATGGCAGTGGAACATTCGGCGGAGCGACGAGACACGTTTTTATCTTAATGGAGCAGTTAACATTGAGAATTGTCGCTGTTCTAATGTGGTGATCTGGTGTGGTTTCACTTCCACATTTATCATGGGAACATTCTTCTTTGTAGAAGTTGCTTCCAATGGCTCTGTGACATATTTTGTGAGATATCGCGACATGCTCCAAAATTTTCTTATACTCCAAGTTTAGCAGCCTTGCTACAATGCTTTAAAATAATGCCTTGCGTCTACAAGTTTTACGCAAGATTGTACGCCCCCAAATAGTGGACTCAAGGTACAGCTTTGTTTGCGCCAACATTTCACAGATCTCTGAGTGACTTGTCGATCATTTCTTATTGCCTGGCCATCACATTCTCCGGATCTGAATCCATGTGATTCCTGATTGTGGTTTGCTTATCACTGGCAAAATTTACATCTTTACAATAGAGAGCAAATCTGTCAGTATTTCTTACATCAGTAAACAGTTCTTGCAGCATATCCCAAACGGAAAGAATAAATTCTTTTTGATTGTTTTTTCGTTGTTCATTTGTTTTTGTTTTTTTCATATATTTTCATGTAAAGCACCCCCTAGAAGAATTTTATTGAACTTTTTTTTATTATTATTTTTTTTTATTACATAATCATTTTCCTCATCCTTTGAATATTCTGTCGACAAATTTTGGTGTTCATCCACTTATTGGTTGCAGCAACAGAGTGGCCTAATAGTTTAAGTTTACTTATGAGCACCTTATATTTTATTATTGTTTAGAAAAATATTTTTTTTTGTATTATAGAACAAAACTTTTAGAAAATAAAATAAAAATAAAGGTTTACAATTTTCATGAAAGTAGTCTTTAAGGAACTTTTGTGCTTTTGTATAAGTAATTCACTTATAGTAACATAATTGACGAAAAGAAAAGTTTTATTTTTTACATGACTAGGCCATATCCATGATCATGCTGCGTTTAGGATCTTCCTTATAGAAATCCCAGTTCGTATGTCTTGGGTTTCTAAACAAATCTTCACTGAGCACCTCCGCGCTCAATGAAAAGAGAATATGTCGGTGGTCCGACAAGGAAACCTCTTGGGAGACCCTCCAATTGCATACCTCAGTCCTAAGACGTGTGGAAGCAAGGTTGAGGTCTAAAACTTCTTCCCTATACGGGGTAAAGAAGGTAGGAACTGACCCAACATTTAGGATGTCCAGATCAGTGGTTGATACGAACTCGAGCAAGGCCTCCCTTCTGGTATTGATGTCGCTACTGTCACACACAGTGTGGTGGGAGTTTGCGTCACAGACCAAAAGAAGGGGCAGTTCTGAGTTCATACAGTAAGAAACCAATTTCTTTACCTCCAACGGAGGTGGATCAGAATTTGGTTCATGAGCAAAGGAAGCAGATGCAACAATAATATCGCATCTGTTATTTCTTGGCAATCTGATTGCAACCAGATCCCTGGTGCAGAATTCCGAGAGAAGAAAAAACTTCCTGTGCTTGGAATAAATACAAGCACGTGGAGTAGTCAGTAAGCATTGAAGCAGAGATCCTCCCAGTCCTCTAACTTTATCCTTATAGAGCCAAGGCTCTTGAATAAGGACAAAGTCAATATCGAGCTCTGTGATTTTTTAGAAAGTACCGCAGTAGCCGGTGAACAGTGCTGAAGATTTATCTGTAAAAAAGAAAAAGAACAAGACGTAATTTAAAGCACTTAGCTAGATTATAAAAGAAAAGACAAAACTTATCTAGTTTGAGACATCCATTGTCTCAGGTTTAGGAGAGGGTCCTTCTCTGTTAATGGCGTCTTTTTCTGTGTCTTCTAAAGGAGTCCCTTTTTCCAAGAATTTAGGTTTCTCCTTTTAAGTCACTTCTGCGACATCTAGATTGATGCATGGTCGAAAATTTAGTTTCGCCAGAGGATTTACGGAATCCTCATCTAGTCCAATGACTAGTCTGAGTCCGTGTTTTTTCTTTTTGGTCTCCATAATTCTCCAAGTGAAGGCTTTTAGACCAGGATTCTGTCTATCAATCAAATAGGTGACCTCGCTTGGGTTGGAGATTTTTTTCGGGAATCCAGAGCATAGCTCTGGTCAAACGGGGTTTATTAGTGGCTTTCACAACAGAATGCGCGACCCCTTCCCAGATTCTTAATTTATGGACTGTTCTGAGGAACCAGTCCCTACTAAAGATATTATCTTCAGTAACAAAGATAAACTCTGATTTGCGTCTTGTGCCTTTGAAGCGAGGTACCTGACTTCCTTCCGGGATCTGACGGATTAGCCGTCATATAGCATATGACAGCTCCATCTGCTCTTCTTCTGTGAAATTGTCAGTCTTATCTGACTTACGAATAGCCACCTGAAGAGCAGGGTCCGCAGCTGTTGCATCAGCATAGCTGCTTGTACCGGGGCTACCAGATGGTTGTCCTCGTTGTTTTTTTGGAACAGATCTTGCTTCGGGTGGTGTACTACCTTGGGATCTGTCACGTTTAGTGCCAGACTCCTTGGTCCCACCTGAGGGTGTAGCAGGTCCCGGTGCTCTTTGGGTAGGCGTGTCGGCAGCCCTTCCACGATGTCCAGTTAGAGCAGTACCTCAACGGCCCTTCCCTCGTGCACCGGCTGCTCCAGCTCCCCTTCCAGCAGTCTCACGGGATGTTGCCATGGCTGCTGCCTTAGCCTTCTTCCTCCTTCTTCTTTCCGCACCACTAATCGTTGCGCGTTTTATTGTGTCCTGTATTCTCACGGTAAGTACCCTTGAAGGTTCCCTACCGGAGTCAGAACTTTGGGAATCCGGAGGTTTCGGTGTAGACCGTCCCTCCTCTGTGGTTTTCGTGGAAGCTAGCTTCCTCGTTTGTGCCCTGGATAGCTATGTCTTTGATGGTCTCTTCGTCAGAGCCCTTCATTGTTAAAATATTACTTTCCATACAAAAGAGAAATATAGGAAAATGAACAGTCACCCTGCGGAGAGCCCCTATGCGCTGGGAAGGCCCTTTTTTTAATTTACTCCAGGATTCGGCCTGGTTTCCCGGAGATACCGTTTAAGACACTATAACACCAGTGCCATCCATCTATCGCCACGGTCCGCATGACACCTTATATTGGGGGGGGGGGGGAGTCTGGTTCGGGGTGCAAAGCACTGCCTCGCCTCCCACAGTGTCCTCATACCCCGCGGAGACGAAGATTTCCACTATCCACCACCCGTGGACCCGCCATGTTGCTCACATCCCAAATCCAACGACTGTCACCCGGCCTGGCCCATAGGATAGGAATTCCATCCCAACAATTTAACGTGATACGCAAATGAACATAGGACAACATATTAAAATCAGCTAATAAGGCTTGGAAAACTTAGTAATAAAAGGAAAAATTATAATGAAAGAAAAATAACTTATAGATGTTATCTTTTTTCCGATTATGCATTCGATAAAATCTCACATAAGAAAAGTAAATCTTTCATTTCAGACGTAGGATTAGAATTAATTATTTTTCTGAATTTTTTTCTATCTTTGTTGAGAATTCATTCATTAAGTCTATATTAACAGATGAAGCGAAAAAATATTCAGTTATATTAAATTATTCAATATTTTATGCAAAAGAACATTTGCTAATTTGCTTAAAGCTCAATTAATGAAAAGAATTACTGCTAAAACTTACCGACAATTTTTAATTTAATCATTTCAAATATTTTTTTTAAAAAAAATGAATCAGGCTATGTTTCTGTAATTTGTTTTTGCAAGAATAAATCAAAAACTTTTGAACAAGACTTTTAATATGTGTAAAGAGTTTTATTAAAAGATAAAATGTAGCAAAATATATAATTAAAAAAATTACGACAAAGTTAAAAAAAGATTATCGATTTCACTGGCAATGCGCAGCTTCTCCAGTTGAATAATTGGCAAGAAAGATTCCATCTAATGAGGAAATCCAAGAGGCTTCTATCAATCCCCAAGCACCATCCAAATGCGGTAATTGCATCTGCTGCCGCCACAAGGATAAAGAAATCTTTTGTAATTTGATATCAACTGAATATACATTGTAATCTTGAAGAAGGAAGATAGAAAATTCTTCCGAAAATTCGATAATAAAATGAAGTGTAGATGAAGTTTTTCAATATGTTACGATGTGATTTAAAGAGGAAGTATGGATTTAGAAGATAATTACTGCCAATCCACTGGAAAAGGTAGGTGAGCAACCTATAAGGAAAAAAAAGGCCTTTTCGCAAGAAGACCTATGCTGGTATTACCCAAAGCTTTAACTCTTATGTCCCAATAATATACAAAATTAACATTGTTAGAAGATTGACAACACGAGAAAGTAGGAATTGCAATATATTCACCAGATTTTACGAGTCAATATATATCCTGAACATTTCATTCATCAAGCGAACTCTTACCGACTAACATGGCAACAATACTGTTAAAATTACGAAACAATCATTCGGGAGACGGCTCTTTGAGATATAAGGTGGTTCACTAGAAACTATGTTGACTGTTTTCTTTATAAATCTGTCCACCTGAATAAAAATGAACAAAGAGACAAACACAGAAGAAAAACGATCAAATACAGAACACTAGGACTGCGCTTGTTCAGACAATTAAGCGTCTAATTTCACTCACTTTCAATAGAAAAAGATCTCATTGTAATGTATTTTCTTTAATAGACAGTATCTTTGATTCAAAGGAACAAACTCAACTCTCTAATCATTTAATGGACATAAAACATGTATGCAGTGGTGAAGCTGAAATCAGTTTTTTAGATATTAACAGCAAAATACTCATGTTCTTATTATAACTTTATTATTTTATATTTATTTGATTTTATTTATGGTATTAATATTTTGGTATTCACCCACTCCCATAATTCTCAGAAATAACACTTCGTTCATTGATGCATATTCCAGCAATGTGATCATCACTTAAATAGTCTTAGAAAATATAGATTATATACTAGCCGGGTAACATCGCTTTGCTCAGGAAGCCTTGACTTTGTAATGTACAAAAAACAAAACAAAAAAAAAACAACAAGTTTTAACATGCGAAAATAATAATGACAATACAAAATAAACCATACTCGCACATAACTAATAACAAAAGGAATCACTGATCTATTTTTGGATTTTTCGACACCGGGAATCCAGAACAGCTGTTTCTGGGGTCCTACCCGTCATCAGCTGGACTCGCCCAGTGTCTTTAACATTCAGTGATTCCTAGAGTCTTTTGTGTCTCTAGGAATCACTGACTGTTAAAGACACTGGGCGAGTCCAGCTGATGACGGGTAGGAACCCAGAAACAGCTGTTCTGGATTCCCGGTGTCAAAAAATCCAAAATCAGATCAGTGATTTCTTTTGTTATTAGTTAAGTGCGAGTATGGTTTATTTTGTATTGTCAAAAAAAAAACTTTAATTATTTAGCAAATTATTATCGAGTTCGGAGAATATACGACTTCCAAGACCTTTGTGGCCTTCTCTACACACTTATCACTTGAAACCTTCCCCAGTAGGTAAAACAAATACTTGATCATTACAAATTGTAATTATATTCTAAATTTAAGTTTAAATTTTTAAAAAAATCCAACATATGAATTATCCGTATCATATTATTATGCATCGTCTAGTAGAATTATCAGGGACCTCATGAGTTAAACTTGTTCCGTGCCTGCGAAGATTTAAAACTGTGGTAGCGCCATCTATCGACAGATTTGGGAAAGTTTTAAATGCACTCATTCAAAACTTCGGTAGCGCCGTCAATCGACAGTTTTGTCCAAAACAAAAAGCTTTCCAAAACTGTTCCAAAATTGTCCAAAATAAAAAGCTTTCCGATTGTGGGAAGTTTTTCATTAATCTCTACTACTTGATAGGAACTACTTGCTAGATCGGAATGAAAAGTAGCTTATATCCTTCTCCGTGTCAAAGACTAGCTGCATACAAAATTTTATTCGGATGCGTTGTGACGTTGAGGCGTGATTGAACGACATATAAATTTACAGATTTTCACTTTTATATATTAGTTGGAATATAAATGTTTTTCTGAATGAATCTATATTTTGTATAAAAGGATACATATTTTATATTAATAAAAGATTGATATCGATTCTAAAAAAGAAATGATTTGAAACTTTTTAGTAATAATCGAATCAGATTTTAATTTTATTATTTTTTTTATTGAATTTTTTTTTGAGAAATAAATCTGTGAAAGGCCACAATGTATTTGACATGAGAATAAAATACACTGACAAAAGAAATAAGAAGCAAGTAAGCTTCTACAAAATGGTGTTTTTCATAATTTTGTACCTTTGTTTGATCTTGTGATCAACAATAACTGAAATTAACATTTTCCTATTCAGAGTAATCCCTACGCAACGGATGTTTAAATCAAAGAATTAAAGGGAGTTTCATCTGAGGAGAAAATTATTCAAGCATCCGCACTTTATTGTTTTGATTTACTTTTGCTTCAGATCCTAAAAATTCAATTTCGTAAATTCATTGACTGAGCCTGAGAATTCCTAATATTCTATTTAAAATTTGTCTGTATGTTTCGAGAGATTTTAAAATTTTATGCCAACCTAATACACGCTTTTCTTAGTCTTCATCATCTCTCATGCCTTCGAATTTATTCTCGATTTCTACATATCCATTATGCAATTCGTAATATAACCAAAGTATTTAATTATTTATACTTTTTTCGTTGCTGCCAGATTTCTTCTCTGACTCTTTCCATTTTCATTCTACTTTGTATTGAAAATGAAACTGGATAATTTAAAAGACCTGAATAGACCTGAATTTATTCATCTTTTACATTCAAATAGATTTAACTTTTAAGTAAATATAATATAAGTTAAGAAAAATAATAAATCATAATTTCTCCTCTCAAATGAAATACTGCTATTTCTATGAGAATTGAAATGAAATCGAAGACAAAAATCGTGAAAAGATAATATCGGAAATTTTAGCTAAGACCCATTTGGGAGCTATTTGTTATAGCTATTGCGTTTGTCCTATTTGTCCGTCCTTGTCTGTCCATCCCTAACAACTCCCGAACGGAAGGTCGGATCGACAAAAGGATTTCACCATCGTGTTTATAGGCCAAAACACTGTAGGAATGGGGTATTATCGAAGCCCTTCCCCTTCCTGTTCGAGATATCTCACATTGTTTTAATTGGATTTCTACTATTAGCTGAAATGCGAACTTCTCTACAGCTTTAATACTTTAAAATGTCATAGCTTATAACAAATTCGTAATATTTTAAAATATATCAACTACAACGGACATCAATATTTCGTCTTAATCAAAAGGCTTCACCAAGATTCATTTATAAATATTTTTTTTTAATTTTTTATAAATTGAAGATTAATAGTTAAAAATTAGAAAAATTAATTGTTGTATGTGTTTTAATAAGAATAAGTGTTTAAGAGTAAATGAGATGTCTTTATCCATGTATCGGAATGCATTGATGAACAATGTGAGAGTGAAAGAATTTTTATCTCTCATATAGTTCATCTGTTTTTCAACAATAGTCACCGTTTTTATTGTCCAATTTTTATTCACTTGCTTTGTTTCTTCATGTTTTTTAGTTGTTATATTTTTATATTGTTTTAATGAGAGAAGAATTTCTCTTTCCTTTTTTATGTTATTTTATTTTTTCTTCATCAAACAAAACCTTGAAAAAGTTTTAAGAAATTAAAACGAAATATTGGTATCAACGGTATCTACAGTGAAGGTGTTTTTGAGTTTATTTATGTGTCTAGTTTGGATTAAAGAAGATAACATATTTTGATGTACGTATTTTAATAATATTTATTTCAATCCGTGAAATGGATTAGTCTTAATTTAGAACTATTAATGACTGTCAGGTGGTAGTAGAAACTGACAGTTAGATACAAGTTATATAATCAACATTTTCATTCAGAAATGTACTACATTTGGCAAATATATGCAATTCAAAGTAGAATAATAAAACATGAAATAAATCCTAATGGCTTAAGTAGCCTACTCCTGCCCGTTTACTCTACATTATACAATGAAAAATCAATGTCTAGCTCCAAAAAATAGACATTCTTTAGTCGAGCTGTGCCGCCACCTGTGGTTGGATTTGGTAGCCTGGTCACAATATCTTGTAGTTCTATGTCATAGAGCTGGTTATCTTCTTGGATGAATTTCGCCATCTTCGGTAGTTTTTTCAAATATTTAACTTTAAAATAATAACATGCTGTTTCCTTTATTTGGGTCACACAGTATTTCTTGGTTTTTTTTTTATTTGTTGTTATCAGCTTGACAAGGACACAACTTCCTTCAACTAAACCTTCTTTTTCAAAGTTTACTTCCTTCTCCAACTCATGGCATTCATCTGTAAGATCAAAAACACTTTCCCCTGATGAATATTCAACATCAGACTCAAAGTCGTGGACAAACAATCAATTGTTTACTGTCTTCGGATAAGATTTGGTAAAAAAATTAAAATTTGGCAAAAAATATTTAAATTTCCATCTTACATAATGCTAAACGGATTGTAAGTAAAAACCTTTACATATTATTAAGTAATGTTGTACCTTTGACCTGGTCAGAGGAACAACACCCTTCTGTGATCAAAGGTACAACATCAGTCAAACTTACGTTTCACGCCATGCTACAATTTTTAGGTTAATCCAGTCATCTTAAAAGTCCTAACAATTAATCTATAGGCATATATGTATTACTCATTATTGTTAAAATAACAATCAAAAGAAACCAAACAATGTTATTAAAGAAACATTCACTTGCAAAATACAGTCGGACCTCTATTTAACGAAGTCGCTAAATCCCGAAAAAAAATTCGTTATATGGAAAATTCGTTAAATAGAGATTCACCTTTCAAAATTACTTTAAACTACATGAAACGGATTTAAAATACGTAAACAATAAATGTTATTAATAAACGTAATAATTTTAATGACATAAAGCGTACATTACCATATTGGAACTTAAATTTTAATTAATAAAGTTTTTTAATTTTGTCTGAGTCTTTTTTTTTTTTGAAAAAGCCTTTTCGCTCAGAGTATGTCTCGCATCTTTGCAATGCACCAAAAATCCCTTCAGGCGTATTTTCTTCAAATTATAATCCGCATCGGATTGTTTCAAATGATTTTAGCATTTCATCATACGAAGGTTTTTGGATTACTGCATCATGATCAATTTCGTCATCTTCATCTTCATCGCAATTCATAGCTGTGTTGTTTTATCTTTCACACTGTCCAAAATATCCGATTCAGTTAGTGTTTCCGAGGTCTCAACTTCAAAATCAAGTGAAAGATAATCATCAATCAGCTCATCATCGTTAATTTCTTCTGTTTCCCTCAGCTGTATCCACATTTCTTTTATTTCCTATAAGGGAATATTAATAATAAAAACATTTCAAGGAGAAAAAAAAATAGATACCACAAAAAAGTTCCTTAAATAGAAAATGCACTTCGCTATTTGGAGGTTATTTTACGAAGAAATTAGCAAAATGTTCTTGGTTCCAAAGAAAAGTTCGCAAAATAGAGAAATTTGCAAAATAGAGGTCCGACTGTACTTACTTTTCGGTGATGGAATTGGAAAAATATTTTTCACTCCTTGCAAGTCAAAGATCTAACTGCTTCTGAGGGTTTAAAGGCGCAAATAGTGGGAATGTTACACATTAAACAGAAAATCTTTTAAAGTATGCTGATACATGGCAAAACTATCAAGGGTGGTAAAAGGTACAATCTGTCAAAGGTACAAAACCTTCCCCTACTTTTAACATTTTAGCATGAGATTTTTTTAAATTTTACAATAGCATTGCGAAATTTAAAGGTCTTTCGATTTTGATCCATTAATTTTTTACTACTTGTGTTATATCCTTACCACAATTCTGTTAGATAACGTTAATGGATACCAAGACTGAATATTCAGTTACATTAAAATATTCAGTATTTTCTTCAAAACAACCTTTCCTAATTTGCTTCAAATTAAATTAAATATTAACTAGCAGCAAAGCCTATCGGCTGACAGGCATAAAAAAATCTGACAAATCATTTTATTATCAACTTACTATTAAATATAAAGTAAATGTAATCTAAATACTGTACTAACTTGTGAACGAAGCTTCTACGGCAAAAAATGGTTTGGAGTTTCAAAATCAGCGAAAACAACTGAGTTAGTATGCCAAATTTCATTAAAATGGATGCAGTGGTAACAAAATTATTTGGATATGTTTTGTTAGAATTTCAGTTGTCGAAGTCAGTTCCCAAGAATAAATTTTCATGGAAACATGGAATAACACAATGAACTAATATTTTCATCCAATTTGAATACTTTTGATTCAATTGTACCATTGAGAATCTTAATAGGTTAATTATATCGAGTTACAGACAGACAGACAGACAGACGAACTTAGCCAATTTATATGTATAAAAGTTATATATATTTGATTCGATTGATGATTTGATTTGAATTTTTTTTTTTTAAATGTTTATCTTTTTAGAAAATATCTATTTTATCAGTTCTGATATTTAATAGGTTTATCAGATCTATTTAGGTGTACTTCTTACCTGTACACTTGTAATATAGGTTCTGAGAGTTTAATCTAAAGGATCATTTTCCACCCAAAAAGAAAAACGAAATACCAACCATATCTAAAGTTTAATTTACCTAACGAATAATTATTAATTTTGACTCATAACACCGAAAGGCATTTAAACTCAACTTTGTACAATCTAAATACTGAGCAAACTTGTGAACGAAGCTTCTACGGCAAAAATGGTTTTGAGTTTCAAAATCAGTTTAAAAAACTGAGTAAGTATGCCAAATTTCATTAAAATCGGTGCAGTGGTAACAAAATTATTTGGTTTTCAACGCATGTTTTGTTAGAATTTCTGGTAAAATTTCATGGAAACAACATGGAATGACAAAATGAACTAATTTTCATCCAATTTGAGTACCCTTGATTTAATGCTACCATTGAGAACCTTGGATCTACATTATTAGCTTAATTATATCGAGTTACAGACAGACGGACAGACAGACAGACGAACTTGGCCAATTATATAAGTTGATGTTAAAGAACCAATGATGAAATAAAATAGGTTTACGTGCACTGTTAATATTATTTCAATCACAAAAACCGTACACCTGAATAATTTATTGAGACAATATTTAATTACGAGTAAATACAACTAGTTTCAAGTTCAAAAAAAAAGAAGGCTTTTTCAAGTTCAGTTGAATCATAAATTATTCAGGTGTACTGGCTTTGTGATTGAAATAATCATTGATTAAAATTAATGATTTTTTTTTCTTTATTGTAAATCTAATTATTTCGATAATTGTTTTTAGTGAAATTATATAAGGTTATATTTTTATAACTTATGTTTGTGGAGTCCCCCTGGAAATCCTTTTCTATACAGGAATTTTTAAAATATATTTTCTAATGGAAAATACAATAATAATGGACAGATGATAAAAGAAATGTAATTAGCTACATTATGTATGTTAGCTGCTATGTTTTTATCTAAATCATTTTATAATCGTATAATTTTAATTAATCTTCCAATCAAATTCTTCAATATAAATACTATAAACAACTAATCTTATTCGTTTAATAAACTACTTCAGTTTAGTTCCAGAATTTACTCGTTGTCTTTCCATCTCAACTACTCTCCCACAAACACCATTCTAATATTAAAATATTCAGTTTTTAATTCAAAAGAACCTTTCCTTTAAAATTCAATTAAATATTAATTATCAAAATTCACTTATGAAACTTAATGCCATTATTTATTAAATATTAATTTAATTATTTCAATTTTTTTTATTGAAATTTAGGTCAGATTAAATTTTTGTAACTGATTTTTGTGGAATAAACGCTTTTCTATACCGGAATTTGTCAATGCAAAAAACAATAAAAATGGAGGAAACCGAAGATAAAAATGAAATGTAATTACTATCGGCCAAACGAAACAACGACTTTGACCTTGAAATGCACCTATGATCTCTTAATCATTCCAGGACGAGAGAAAACTATTGACAAAGGTTTGCCTCGCTTGAGAGTCGCCAATCAGAAGCCATAAACTCTCCCGCCATAAACACTGACATATACAATCGATTCAAATTCTACTATTGCGACATCTGGTGGCCACGGTCGTTCTTTGGTTTGGCGGACTTTAGTTAAGTAATTAGATACAGTAGGTCTGTCATTTCCTATCCATTGTCTATTGGGTACTGATATTGTAAAACTCAGAATCATTTTTGAGGTCCATGGGAGGGAGGGGGGAAGTGCAATGGAGTTCCAAATTTTGCTCGTTTTGAAGTTGGATGAAAAAAACAATATTAATTATTAATATTAATTATTAATTGAAAAAAACAATAATTTCAAATTTGATAGAAATTCATGCTAATTTTTTTAATGTGATGATACAGAAAGTTTTCAAATTATTATTCCCATTTTTTTATGCAGAATTCAATGTCAATCTGTATTTGGATAAGAAATAAGCAGATTGTAATTGAATTTATTATCTATATATATAAAAATGAATGTATCTTTCTTTCTTTCTTTCTTTGTTTCTTTGTCTCTTTGTCCTTTATACACTCCTAGGCCCTTTGACCTATCTGGACCAAACTTCGCAGAATTACTCTTTAGGACACTGCGGAAAAGATAGGCTACCTTAGAACCCGGACCCACCCCCCAAAAGGGGTTGAAAAGGGGTAAAAGCGCTGAAAAACCCAATATCCACCTGGTGGTGAAAATAAAAACTACACAAATATTGTGTAAAGTGAAAAATTCGCTCTCCTATGGGGGGCAGGGACACCACACTTGGGTGGGAGGAAGCCAACACAAAGGCTGAAGCGTCCCACCCCGACCGATACCGGGACCTTATATTTAGGGCCCCTTCTCGGGCCCCCAAGTCAATTGCAAATAAGGAAAAATTTGCTCTCCTATGGGGGGTAGGGACACCCCACTTGGGTGGGGGGATGGCGACACATGGGCCTAGGTGTCCCACCCCCGACCGACACCGGGACCTTATATTTAGGGCCCCTTCTCGGGCCCCCCAAGTCAATTGCAAATAAGGAAAAATTCGCTTTCCTGTGGGAGGCAGGGACACCACATTTGGGTGGGGGGATGCGACACAAGCAACGCATGCCGGGTACAGCTAGTTTTGTATAAATTACACAGGGTGATCCAAGTAAATGAGGCCACTTATGGAACTCATTGATGTGCAGATTGTTTGTAAAAGACCTCTATTGTTAGTTGAAGGAGTAAAAATAAATGAGAAATAAATAATGAACTTTTCAGAAATAATGATTTATTTTATTGATTAGTTTGTTGAAATTGAAAATGTGTTGTTGAGTAATTAATTAACCAATTATTTGTATTGTTTAGAAAGTTGTATCAAGTTTTAACTACAACATTACATTATTGTGATGCACTTATCAGAACAATTGTTACAAATCACACCAATTCTATTGAGTTGAGTCTTGTTATAAGTACGGCTCGGATTATATGCAAAATTCATATTTGTTATTAAGAGGTATATCAACAAAATTGTAAGTTTTCTATGTTTATCTAATGTTTTTTTGATTAAAATGAGCCAATTAAAAAATGCATATTTTGCATATTTTGGCAACTTCGTGCATATTTTAGAAAATATTCCATATTTGTGTATATTTTCTTCAAATCACAAATTTCCGATTAAAAATTTCAGTTCAAGTTAAAAATTGGAAAGTTAAAGGAAAATGATCCAATTACAAAATATTTTAAAGGGAAAAACAACCGATAATTCGTAAGCCGTACTCAAAGAATTAGTATCCTGCTGAATGTTTCCTTCTTAAATTCGTTTTGAATGGCTATAATTCTTCCAATCTGATAAATAGTTACCTGCTAATGAATTTCCGAAAAATTGTTTAAAGGGATATGATATGAAAAGTACAGATTTCTGAGAAAGGCTTAATTACTAGGTTTTTAAAATGACTTGTCTGAGGCAAAACCAATTTATTTGTTCTCTTTCGTTCATCGTTTATAGTTCAAAATGCCCAAAATACAAAGTTTAGTCTACTCGTGGATACAAAGTTATCCCGAATTGGTGTTCAACGAGGACCAAGCTTCACCAAAAAAGTATTTTGTCGAGCATGCGAAAAAAATGTACGCCTATCTATATTTAGAGATTTTTTTTTTTTTTTTTAAACAAAACATCTACAAATATGTAGCTATATTTTATCCGAACTAGCGAAAAGTGTCAATAATTATTCATAGGCGATGAAATCACGACAATTTTTTCTCTTTTTGAACATTTTATTTTTATTAAAAATGTTCTTGAAAAGGGCCGTTTTTCAACAGACCCAATGAATTTTTCAGAGCTGTGCCTCAGCGTCGGTATTAGGCCTACAATCCGAGTCTTGTGAGGAGTCAGACAATTGTATCTTGCCATATCTTCCTCATCGTGTGGCCAAAATTTATCCATGTTTCATCTATATAATAAATATGAAGACCTTGCGAACGATAATGACGGATGTCTCGCAAATACTGACGACGCCATTGTTGAATGTCATCTCGCTCAATTAGCATAGACGAACGATCACCTTTACAATATCGGAATCCCAAATCCTTCATTAAATTTCGAACAGTTTCCAAACAAATATTGGGCAATTCTTCATCTTCGTTAATAGCTTCAATCACTTTTGAAAACATTAAGAATGATAATCTTAGCAGCACTTTTTAACGGTTTTCCATGTTTATGGGGTTGAAACACAATAGAGTTGGAAGACGCCATCTTAACTCAACTGTGAAGGCTCACGTGATTGGTTAATTCACTAATGACTTTTAAACTCATAAATATCTGAAATGTAGTCTTTATCTCCTTAAAATATTTATCTGGAGAAATTACGACATATTTAAAATGATAATTTCTGTTAATTGGCATTTATTTTTGACAGTATCATCATTTAATGTACGGACTATTTTTCATAGCGAGGGTATACATCCAGTAACTGTTCCTGTATTATCAGGTTAGGTCTGGGAGAAGAATAGTTAACTTATCTGCTACTTCATTTTAGCAAGTAGTATACTCGTATAGTAGTATACTCGTGCTAGTGCAGCCGAGCGGTCTTGGCGGCTGTCTGCCGTACGGGCATTGTGTCGGCACCCGGGTTCGATTCCCAACCGTGGCTTGACTGTTTCAATTTCCTTTCCTGTGTTTACTGAAGCCGTAGTAAATTTAAAAACAATTCTTACTAATTTAATCCATACTACTTGTTTGGCACATGGTATTAACAGAGCTGCGAAGAAACCAATTCCCTCTTTTGAATGAATTAATCAGTAACATAAAAAAAAAAATTCTTAAAAGCACCATTACGGATTCAGTTTTATCATTTCCGGGTTTACCGTTGCTTCCACAACCAGTAATTCCTAGATGGGGTACGTGGCTAAATGCCTCAATTTTCTATTGAAAAAATTAAAAATTTAATTTTAGAATTCGCTGACGAATCTATTGCTATTAAAGAAGCCAAAAAATTTTCAAAAATAATGTAATATTAAATGAATTAGCGTTTATTGCAAGTAATTTTTCTGTAGTGCCCGAAACAATTTTAAATTAGAATCAAAAGAGCTGCTTTTGACTGAATCAGTAAATTTAATAAACAAATGCCATAGAGAATTATCAGCTGTTAAAGGAACTGGAGAATTAATTTTTAAAAAGTTTAACTCAGTATTGAATAAAAATGAATGATTCAAAATTCTGTCAAAAGTGTCTAAAATTTTGAATAGGGAAATTTGTTGTTGACCTTGAATTAGATCTGGGGGCACGGCAGTGCCCCCGCCAAGACGAGCCGAAGGCAGGACGGGCACTACGTACCTTTTCTGGAAGCGTTTCGTCGTATTTTCGAACCCTCATAGCTTCGGCCTGGATAATACTAGAGAGCTCAAATTTTCAGGATAAGATGCAGTTAGCAGACTAATGAAATACGCTAAGTTACATTTCTCTAGCTTTTATACTTTGGATTTTATTAAGATCTGAAATACTTCGTACCCTCAATGCTTCGGCCTAAATAATACTAGAGAGTACACATTTTCAGGATAAGATGCAGTTAGCAGACTAATGAAATACGCTACGTTTCATTTATCTAGCTTTTATACTTTGGATTTTATTAATACCTAAAATTCGTCGATTCCGTCGCTGACTGACTGACTGACTCATGATCATCAAAACCTCTAGGGTACCTACTGATGTCCCAGAAAGCTGAAATTTGGTATGCAGGCTAGAATTAGCACACAAACAACAACAAAATTAAGAAATCCCTAACTTTCACCCTGCAACCCCTCATAAAGGGGAGGTCTGGTTATGTATTATCGAACCCTCATAGTTTCGGCCCGGATAATACTTGGCAACTTATTTTACATGAAATATTTTGGGTGGGATCCATATATTGTAAACAATTTCAAATTTGCGCTCATTACTTAGGTCGATGTTGAACGATCTTTTTCGACGTTTAAACATTTACTAAACGACCGACGACATTCATTTAAAATGGAAATTTAGAAACACCTAATTATCAATTTTTTTAATGATAATAAATATCTAATAGGCAATTATTAAGTACCACAATAGATCAATTAATATGTATGTAGTTGTAGGCATATAATATGTATATAAATATATTATTTCTGTTATTAATTAATAATTATTATAGACTAGTTGACCCGTGCGAATAATTCGCACCAAAAAAACCACCTTTGAGAAATAATAAACAAATCCAACAGCTGTCGTACGTTAGTTAAACATATTGTCAATAGCTGGCGCCTTTTCCATTTTTATAAAAAGGTTGACCCTTCCGAATAATTCGTATGGTATATTGAAATAATTCGCTATATTAGAATACTGGAATATTTACATGGTATATTGTAATAATTCGCATAATTCAGACACCGAATGGTAATGTAGAAATACATTACTGAACAGATTGCCTTCTACATTTTTATAAAAAGATTTTTAAATAAAGTTTTTTAGCGAAACCATCAATTTTAAAGAATTTGTTTATTTTTTTGTCATTAACGGTGAACGTAATCTTCAAAATGATATCTCAATCATTTGATTTTGATGAAGTATTAAGGGAACTAAACAAACAAACAAAAAAAAAACCTTTAAAAAATAATATATGAGAAATTGACAAATTTTTGTTTTTTTATTCTAATAAATCGTAATTTTTATTAAAATAAAAAATTTTTTTATGTGTTCTTATTAAATAAACGATGGAAAATCATTTTAAAATGCATTTTTATTCAAAAAAGGATATATTTGAATTACGACGCTGCAGTGTTTCGGTTTCGAAAAATAAGCCGCTTCTGTTAAAGCATTTCTCCATTTTTATAAAAAGGTTTTTAAAATTAAGTTTTTTAACGAAAGCATTAACTTTAAACAATTTGTTTATTTTTCGTCAGTAGCGGGGAACGTAATCTTCAAAATGATGTCTCAATCATTGATTTTGATGAAGTATTAAGGGAGATATGGCATACCGACACAAAAACACCTTTGAGAAATAATATATAGTGATGATGATTATTATTATTATAGGTAGTAGGCTGGTCTTTTAATCACAGAATAGCAAACTATTAAAATTTTTGTGAATAAGAAGGTATATTGCTAAATGCTGTATTTTAAAATGTATAATAATAATAATAAATATGTTTGTGTTCATTAAATTGGAATAGACTTTGTTTTTTATTGTTAAAACTTTGGCATATCGATGCATATTTGGCATACATTGGAGCATATTTCTTAATATCTTGTGCATATTTTTGTGAAAATACGTGCATATATATGCGCATATTTTACGGATTTTTCGTGCATATAATCCTAGCCCTAATTATAAGCGTTCTTCTGAGTAGTTCGTTTAAATAAATGAAAACATTAATTCTAAAAGTTAATTTTTTATTTCTCATTCGTTTTCTGACGAACGAAAGAGATTTTTTACAAATAAACTTCACATTATTCTAACTCTGAATAGGACCCAGTATTATTTCGTAATTTTTTCTCAAAATATCGTTAAAAAGTGAACTCCTTAAGGGGCGGTAACAACCTGTGATTCAGGATACATTTAAATATGTAACTTAATTTAAATACATCCTCATTTGTCCATTGGATAGCAAGGTTTAGCAAAAACAAACCTTTTTGTATTCCTTGGTATTAGAATATAAGAAAACAACAACAAACAAACAAACCTGAGACATGGCATTAAGTATTTATACGACTTCAAAAATCATAAAAAACCCAACTGATTTCATATTGTACGCAGAGCCATAGCGACCCCGTGTATGTTCATTTCCTGTCTCTTATTCTTAAACAGAAAGTGACTGTTGACAGGATCTCGTAATTTTCTCCATCATTTCTAATAAGGTATTTTCTGTGACAACGGTCAGACGGATATAACCTTCTTAAGAGTTCCCCTTTACGCTGTATGGTCGCTAAAAAGTAAGATTTTAAGAAAAATAGATTTCATATTCTCTCAGTAATTTCTTTTGTTTAAATAAAAAATAATTCAGTTATTAATAATAAAGTAAGCGGAAATGACGTAGTGCGCATGCTTGGAAATTGTTGAAAGTTCAGGTAGGTCATACAGATACTCATTATCATACAAAAACATAATTTCGGTTATTATTAATCATATCAAATCATATCATATGGTCACATATAATAGAAAAAAATTTCCGAAATAATACAAATTCTACAGACTATGCTCCAAATTTCTTGAAATAATGGAATACTTTTCATGTGAAAAAGAAAAAAGTATTCTTTGATTTAACAATTTCACTTGCTATAAACTTCAAACCATAAATTCTAAAAGATATTAAGTCAAAATGATAAATATACCTGGAACAATCACTATTATTATATTATAAAAAAATTAAATACCGTAATAGAGGGTTACTTAGAGCCTGCGGGCTCACTTGAACCCAAATTTAAATACCTATTATTTAATTAGGAACCAGTTCAAATGCACATGGCTCTATATATCTAGCGAAATAAACATTTTATTTACAATAAATAACCAGTTGTTGAGTTGTTGTAGTGGATTTAAACATATTTGTAATTTGAGTTCACGTCACCTTTCAGGGTCCAAGTAACCCTGTTTTACGATACATACATTTACATTTTTTTTTTTTTTTTTTTTTTTTTTTTAAATTATTTTATTTATTTCTAAATTTAAAATTACAGTCCTGCTAGGTTTTCAAAATGAAATCCTGTGATGCAGGTGCTGAAAGTATAAATAATTTATATTTGTAATTTAAAAAGTATTAATCATATAAAATCATATAAAAATTATATAATTACACAATTATACGAATTATACTTAAATTAGATTCAATTATATAATTATAT
>JAFIDM010098071.1:37383-53053 GCA_023159025.1 Thereuonema tuberculata | reverse complement strand
CAAACGTCATATCTAGACGTATATAACTTCGAACGGACTAATAATTGCGACGAGTCGTAATAATAACATATGTTCTGTGTAAGGAGATCTTTCTATAGATATATATATATATATATCTTATCGCTATACATGGTGGGGCAAATTCCCATAGAGTTTGACCATTCTCCTTTTTAGACACTCGGAGCCTTTTGAATTCGGAATTGCCCTTCACATAATCCAAGTAAATGATCACTTGTTATCTTGTGTAAAACTATCTTGATGGCAGGAAAGACCTCATTCTTATAAGAACTTAGTACTGTTGTGGAATCTTAATTAATTTCGATGGATTATTCGAAATTTGCATGTCCCACTCATCTCAGCGCTCATCTTATACCATCAGGGATATTGTTCAAATTATCAATGTAAAAAGGCTTTGCTACTTAATTTTCTCAGATAGTGTAAAAGAATTGCCTTACCTGGAAGAATATGATTTTTCATGACTTCTGCTGCTTGTTCCTTGTTGTTAAGCAACTGATTAAGTTGGTCTTCTGGTAGATGGTAAAAAGCATCATCTGTTGGTGCAAGAATGGTAAAAGGTCCTTGTTCCTTTAATTCATTCTCTAGCTCTGCTGTTCGTAGAAGACGTCTGGCAACACTGAAGCTCTGATTGGATGACAAGACATCGACTAAATCGCCTTCCGGAGGAAGGAGGACCTAAAAACGAAAACATTGTTAAAATATCAAGATGTTTAAATACCAAAGTTTTTTGTTAAATCAAAACTATTTTTGTGTTTTGATCAACTGATAAATAATTAACTAATGGAAATTTTGTTTAAGCTATAAAACTCTAGCTTCCAACTAGAGTTAAAAAATTGCCAAATTTCTATTGCTGGTTGAGTTTTATCACATTTTTTTCTACAACTAGATGCAATAGTTAGATAGAAATTTATACAAATAAATATGTTCAAGTTGAGAACTTTAATTTTAAATATATAAACAGGTAAAACCTATATTTAATATATGTTTATATAAAGAGTTCATTTTATCATGAATCGTCGATTAAGTGGAAAAAAAGGAACCAAATATAAGTTAATGATATGATAATTTTAATATTGTTTATGAGAAGAAGCGATTCGAAAAACTGTCAAAATTTGATATAGATATGCTCAAAATAAAAATTGTGATGCAGATGTTTATTTTTAAATTTGACTTTTTACATTATAATACAGAGGTATATAAGTTAAAATACATATGGAAAACATGTGATAAGATAGTGTAAAATAGCAAATTATAGTTAAATTTTTAAAATTTTGAATGGACTAATGCTTACTCTGTCCACTAGTTGTAAAGTGGCGCCACAAGCTTTTCGGTCACGTTCTACAATCCTGGCACATTGAACTGTAACAGTTTGAGATAAGCCGAAAGGAAACTATAGAAAAGAAAATATAAATATTATATTATATTATATTATATTATATTATATTATATTATATAAATATACAAAAGAAGATAGAAAATATAAATATATAGATAGGGAAAAAAATCCATTTTACTTAAAACATTTCTTTTCTTATGAAATTCTACCTAACTCTTATTTATAATTTTTGTATAATTATTTACACATTCCATTTACAATACAAAATACTTTTTTCTGTCCTTTTATTATTATTATTATTATTATTATTATTATTATCTGCTTCACATCTAATTTAGAATTTGATCTAATTTAGAATTTCTTAATTTTTTTCTTATGTTATGCAAAATGCTAACTTACTATATTTTTAAAATATAGGTACCTTTCAACCTCCAGTATTTATATCAATAAGTAAAATTATATGATGTAAGTTTTCTTGATACATTACTAGTAGTAAACTTTTCCTGTGGTATTGGTTTATTGGAAGATTAGAATCAAAATTCTTACCCCTACGAATTGATTGAATCGTAGACTCTTGCTTGGTAAATTGGTAGTTAACTGTTGATTGTTGTCCACGTGACACATAGTGATAGATGGCATAGCAATATGGAACATGAGGACATCACGAAGTTTACCCGGAGATCTGCGTAATTCATCCAGTAATGGAGATACTTTCTAAAAAATAAACAAAGAATCAAATGAGTAGAACTTTTAGTTTCAATAATATTTAGTACTTTTTCGAAGTTGTTGCTTTTTTTCTGAATATTGTTATGTTTATTACTATCTTTAACATAAGTTCAATCTATCTATAGTTGTCGTCAATAACGAATGTTCGGTAGCTAAGCAAATGGTGATAACACTTAAAAATGCATGGAATTCCACGTGACATAAATTATTCAAAATAGGAATAAATAAATTGATAATTAAAAATTATGCTAATATTTGAATATGCAATAATAATATGGACATTCTAGAGGAATTATAATAATACACAACATCGCATTATTTTTTTACATTAATTCATGAACATTTTACAGCATTTCAGTTGAGATTTTGGGAATGATTAACCCATTAGTGACTGCCATGCATCTTTTCTATTCTTTAGTGGCCTTAACTGTAAATTTTAAGTGAAGATCTAGAAATGGGAGAGAATTTCAGGGGGAAAAAGATATGTAGCTACATGTAATGTAATGACATTCTGAGAGACAAGGAAATGAAAGATACAGCCAATTCTTAAAACAGGAATGTCAACTGTGCGGTTTAAACAGTAAAACCATAATACATAATACATGTTGCATTCTCTTGCATAAATGATATAAATGAAATATAAATAAGATATAAAGAAGTAAACTATACATGTTGCATTATTTTTTAAGATAAGCTGATGGGAGATTTGATAGATAAAAGGGATTTTAACAAATATTCTAATGAAAGAGATAGTAACTTACGTTTGTTGCTTAGCTGTTTTTAATTGTAATGGACAGATATACAGTGAAACGTGGATAATTCAAACTTGTTTAATTCGAAATTCTTGTTAATTCGAATTTTTTTGCTCGGTCCCTAGAATTCTGAATTAAAATAATGTTAAAAAATCGTGGATAATTCGAATTTTATTTTGGATAATTCGAATTTTTCGTACGATTGTCCTTAAAATATTACGGTAAAAATTGTTCCTGAGACTTTTCTCAGCTAAGGTGCAGTAGTTATTTGAACGGTCTTTCTAAGGAAAACAAAAGCGAGGGTTGGAATGTCACTATGTGGGGATTTCCGAGGATTTTTCTGTCCACCCTCTATTGTTACCCTCTCCTATGACTCAAAGATTGCATTCAATGAAGCAATTAAAAATATCTGCCTTTTTTAAAAAAAAAAGTGATGAATAATTAAGCTAGTAAAAAATGTTTGATTTAATGAAAAAAAAAAAAAAAATGTAGCAGTATTCTTAGATAAAGTTTGTGTTAAATCTTTGATGGTGGAATTAATCTTTTTTTATTTATCTCTTCTGTTTGAGAGAATATATGTAATTCGAATTTTTGGATAATTCGAACTTTTCTCTGGTCCCTTCAACTTCGAATTATCCAAGTTTGACTGTATTACATTGTCTTGGCAGTTTAAAATTATTCTTACTTTAAATCTTTATACATAAGATGACTATACCTGTATAGCTTCATTTGTTGGAGCAAAGAAAGTAACATTTTTCATTTCATTAAGATCACTACGCATATCAGCAGCATCCAACAAGGAGATCAGATCCGTCAACTGATTTTCATCCAAAATCCCAGTAATACTGTTAGCTAAAAACAAATTGGAAAAAAAAAATCGTAAATCTCCAAAAACATAAGAATGTAGTTTTATTTTACTGGTAATAGAAAACTAACAAAAAAGAAATTCACTATAAAATATTTTTTTTTTTAAATCATAGTATTTGCATTGCTTTTGTATATTTCTTTCAATCGTTTATTTATTTCATTCATTTGTAATAATGTTTATTAAATTTTGCTCCCACTTTCTTACATTATTATTTAGATCAATGGTAATAACAGAAATTAATTAGAAAAACTTGTGAAAAAAAAAGATAAAAAAATCAGTAATAGAACATTGAAGAATTTATTTTTAATATTTAGCTGTAAAAGAAAAAGATACAGTGTAAAAACCATACAGTTTTTTTCGACCTTTGCAGTTGATTCTTTGTTAACATTACTGTCTTTAAAAAATATCATCAATTAAAAAAAAGTGCTTACAAACCTTCTTCAGGTACAAGAACTCCTTCAATAACATTGAGTACACCATTAGTTGCCATCTGATCTCTCTGTGCGACTTGTACATCGTTGACGAACAATTTACCATCGTCGTCTCTTCTAAGACGGACGTCACTTTCTAGAAGGGTTGCACTACGGGCTTTGGTGGGAATTACACTGGCACAGATAACATTGGGTAAAATGTGGTACTTCACGATACCTGTTAAAGAGTAAATTGTATCAAGAATTAAATACTTCTTCAGTCATCAGTGTAAACTTTGATGATATATTTACATCAATTGATAATAAAATGATACTTATAATAAAATGGCTATGTACCAGGAGATACAATTAAAATTAACGAAAAAACAAACAAACATTAACTGCATTATAAAAATTGACCTGTATATAGTAGGCAGACCGATGAAACATAGATATGAAAGCCAACTTAAAAAAGTAAATACTGTTAAAGATCTATCGACCTCTTATTATTCATCCACCTTACCATTATGTTCGTATCCTTATTTTAAATTTGAAATGACAGAGAATCAACGTAGTAACCCTTTGTGAGAACTTTGATTCTCATTAGATTAATATAAATCAATGAGACTATACAAAATACGCTTAAACAGTCTCTTATATACTGTATACTCATTCTGTCACAACGATTTCAAAAAAAAAAAAAATACCACTATTACATACCAGAATATATATCATGAATGCCACCAAATTCAAAGGCTTTCGAATAATTTCTTGAAAGTTTTTGATATAAGAAACAAAAATTCCAAACGAATTCCAAACAAATTTCTGCTTAATTAAGAAACTAATTTAGAAAGCATAGAATGAATCGTTATATAGATCATTTTTTTAAAAACTAGGTTTATGCAGTATTTAGGTTTCAAAACAGATAATAATTTCCTGTAGTTAATTCAATAGGGATTTTGGTGATAACTCACTTTCAGAACAAGCTTCCCCATTGAGTAGCTGCCTAAGTTTCATAGGGTCCATTCGACGGAAGGCATCATCTGTGGGAGCAAACACAGTCCATTGGCCTTTGGGATCCTTGAGTTTTTCCATTAGATCAGCTTTGTTTATCACTGAAAATAAAGAATCAACAAGTTAATGTAAGAAACAAAATTTTAAAATTATTCTAACAATTAATTTCTTCTTCTGAGTATTAGACTTAAAAAAAAGAAGGGACCAAAGATGTTTAATTACTTATGCCAACATTATTCCCTTACATTTTAATAGTTGTGAAGAAATTATTTATGAACAATTGTTCATTAATTCCACTCCCACAAATTATCGAAATTAGAAGCACATTAATTAGCCAGAATTTTCCTTTATTTTCCAAAATCTAAATGCAAAATTATTAAAATTTAGCCCCCCTCCTCCCCAGCCACATATCTAACCCGTAATCAGTGCTTTTTGTTCAATACAAACTTATTGAAATTAATTATAACATGTAAAAATGAAGACTAATATAATGCTTTAATAAAAATTACTAGAAGAAAATATGGCTAAACCGGAGAATCAGTGTCTTCGTAAGGATACATCCGCGCAGGGATACACGATGTTGCATACTGCTATCTCAAGATCGCAGTTAGCCAGATGAGGGTCAGTTTTTCTAGTAAAAGATTGTGCAAAATCATTTTCAAATAAGCTTACCTGCAAACCTCATTCTACTTTTCACTAGTTCATTGAAAAACTAAAATTCATATCTTAAAAGTAGTGCCAAGGCGGCCATCTTGTCAAAACTCGACCGTAGACCCAAAACAGCCTGGTACCGTAATGTTTCACCGAAAATATTATCATATTTTAAAGCAAATGTCTAATAACATATAATAAAGATATTTCTTCCAAAATTTAATAAAAAAATAAAAACTTAAGAAAAATAAGGGAAGGAGGAGAAAAACCACCGCTTTATACCACTATCCAAAACCATTTTCCCTTTTCAACTCCATTCCCCTTCAGACGTGGGTGTTATTTATTGACACTCCCAAATATAAACGCTTGATAAAAAAATGACGAATTTTGATCAAGGAAATATGAGTCTACCACCAGACAAGATGTCAAACAGAACAAAGTCCACCAAGACCATATTTTAAGAAAGTAGAAAAATAGTTTACTTATTAAAATAACAAAAAAAAAGGTTAAGAATGATGAATACTCTATCTTTTTTGTAAAAAAAAATTGCGAAAAAAAAAATGAAAAAATTAATGATACAGCATTAAAAGCCAATTGTCACTTTGAAATTAACTTAAATTCACCAAATTTTTTCAACTATGAGCACCATATTTATAAGATTTCATTTTTTTTTATTTACAAAATTAAAATAGATAAATAAATACGCAACTTTCTTTTTCAGATAAAAAGATAAAAGTCAATGAATAATTATAATTGACGTTTGATGAATTGTATATTCCTTTTTTATCAGTTAAATTATTAAATATATATATAAATATATATAATATCATATTAAAAATGTTTTATTTAGTTTTATCTGTATTGTATTACCTCTTATATTTTTACAATTAAAATAAGGATCTCGTTCCTTTTTAATGAAATTTACTATTTAGAATTTTTGTTTTTAGCTATTTATTGAAATAAGCTTGCTTTTACTGATTTATTCACTCAGATTTTAGCAGTTTATCCTTTGTTGGTTGCTGCAGGACAAGAAACAATGATTATTTTGAGTGAAATCATTACACTATAGCTTACATTTCTTGAAAATGGTGTATTTACGGTCAGTCTCGATGATATCCCCAATGGAATGGATCGCTAGAGGGATCACGTGATCAACCATATGAACAACTCCATTAGTGGCGTGGTTATCAAGGGATACTATTTTGGCACAGTTAGCAGTGATTACCTGAAACAAGAAAAACAATTAATGATTTTTTTTTTATGTAGGACTATGGTTTATTTCTAGTAATCATTAAGTATGAAGCCGCACAAAGTAGAAAAAAATGCCAAAACTTACAAATACAAAATGAAGATGTTCAAAATCCTGAAATCGCTATATAAAAATGCAAGGTTAAAATTGACGATCATTTTTTTCAATTTTAACTTCTACATCTTTTTGACACAATGTAATTAAAGAGTTTAACCACGATCTAGTGAGGGGGGCGAACTGGTAAGAATTAGAACCCCCCACCATTGCATCCTAAAAAGGAAGAAATCTAGATTTTGGACCTTTTATTTTTTGGTTGAATGTCATCGCTTTGTCTGCTATCCCTTACCCCCTCCCCAATCCAAGAAAGAACACAACTTTTCGTTTTTGTTAGTTCAACGGTCACGACCATCATATTCTCTCATTCTAAAAGCTGGGCATATCTAAGAGTTTAAATTAACATTTAAATTAATGAAAAAAAAAATCCAGAAAACGTTCAAAGCTTTCGTCCATAAACAACAACAAAAAAAGGGGTCGTTCAAGTATTAAAGGGAGAGAGAGGGAGATTGAAGCTTTGCTTTGCTGACATGGAGGACGGGGGATCAACGCAATGCTTACGTAAGACGGACAAACATGCACGCGAGAGAGTACGCTGCGGTAGATACCTTTTCCCCAGTATTTCATGTGACTTTTATATTTAATTTGTTACATTTCAATTCAGGAGTGAATATCATATAATTTTGACTGTTTTAATTTATCGCTCAGTGATATTTATCGTTAATGATTTGTCAAATCTTGCTTAAGCACAAAGTGAGGGGGATGGGTCTGTTTATTTTTGCTTACAGGGTGGGGGGGGGAGGGGGTTAAAATGAATAAAAATATGCTCTCGTAATATTTGAACGGTCCGAAAGATCACTTTTCAAACATTTTTTTTTTGATTATTGGAAAATACGATAGGTTGCTCAAGCAGCCTGGTGTTAACAGCAGTGAAATTAATGAACCATTGGATTTTACATTGAAACTGCGATTTTCTTTCATTTCAAGATTTAAGACCACTTGTCAAATAGCTTAAAATAATAATCTACATGTAGGTGCA
The DNA here is from genome assembly GCA_023159025.1 of Thereuonema tuberculata. NCBI lineage: Eukaryota > Metazoa > Arthropoda > Chilopoda > Scutigeromorpha > Scutigeridae > Thereuonema > Thereuonema tuberculata. The sequence goes on along the minus strand of JAFIDM010098071.1, from coordinate 44,936 downwards.
GAATTTTAAAATCGATTTTTATCTTTAGAAAGAAGGTTAAAAAGTCATGTCTTAGTTTCATCATTTTTCACAGATTAATTATTTTACAGAAATCTTCTGCAAATATTATTATACCAAAACTAAAGAATTGGTTATGCTTTTTAAATCCAGCAGTGGTTAAAATTGAACATCCCTACGTTGAAAGAAACCTTTTTTGTGTGGTGTTGGTAAGAAATAAGTTGACTTCTATCCAAGATAGAGACTTCTATCAGTTGGATTTTGAAGAAAATCTTTGTAAAATTCAAATCAACAAGAAAGGGTGAGATCAGATTGTTTACCAACTGACATCCTGGAACAGCTGTTTCACGCTCTATGACGATCATCAACCAGCAGGAGTCACCAGTAAATAACGAGGTCTCCGTACTGAGGTTAATAGGAATTATTTGAGGCGCAGTGGTGCCTCAAAAGAAAAATGAACAACAAAAAAACTCACTAATGAAAGATGTGCTAAAGATTAGAAAATTCATGTGCCGGAAGTCCGCCGGCTTAATTAATTTTTTTAAAGCATAAAAACTTCAATCTGCGCATTTGAATTATTAATACAATAATTTGGCAAATAATTTGGCCTCATCCATTGTTGTTTATTAATAATTCAATGAGCAGATTGACTTTTTTATGCTTTGAAAAAATTCATTGAAGTCGACACACTGCTGGCACATGAACTTTCTCATTAATTTTTCATTAATTAGTTTTTTATTGTTCATTTTTTTCTTTTGAGGCACCACTGCGCTTCCGACGAAAACTCAAAGCAGTTTAAAAACAATTATTTCTACTAATTCGAATGAATTCATGTTTGTTTTTTACTAATTTTTTTCCGTAGAATTGAATTAGCCTCAATTTGATATTACACAAAATTTCAGCAAAATAAAAAGCAATTTTATTAAATTATTATTACTTCTAGAAAGAAATCTTAAAAGTTGTTTTCGAGCTTAAATACGCCATATTAAATACGCCACTTTATTTAAATGAAATTTGCAAATATTAATAATTGTATTAAATTATTAATTAAAGATTGTATTTTCTTTAAACAACTTAAGTAAAAGAATGTATCATTAAAAAAATGAAAAACCCAAAAATCTCGAAAATTCTTTACATTAGTATTTAATCAATGTTTTAATCTATTGATAAAACTAACCTTCTGTGGAGTGTGGTAAACATTTGTTCTGATGGAGCATTGTTTATCTTCACTGTTGAAAATTGCTTCATCCACAAAATCATATCCACGCACAAAACCAGGTAGTAAGTGGCACTGCGCCATTTCACTAAGGTCTGTATTCCGTCTCACCAGGCGTCCACTAACCGACTAAAAATAACAAAATAACAATTAATGAATCAGGTAAAAGCAAATTTAACATAACTGATAGCGTGTTAGATTCATTTCTTCAAAAAATAGTTTTCTATCATCATCGGACTACATTTTGTTTAGGAATTCCAAAAAGTGTTAGGGCAATGATAAATGGTAAATATGGCTAATGCAATGGTTTCGCAGCTTATATTGTTGCAGTACTGCACCATAAGCAATTTCAGTGTCATGCTCCGCATTTTTTTTTTCTTTTTTTACACAGAAATAGAATCTGAATTATATGAAATTATATGACAGTAGAAAAAAATACGGCTAATTGTGACAGAAACGTAAAAGAATGAGCTGACGAAAAGTTATATATTAAGTTTCTAAATCTACTTATTTAAGATACCCAGATTGAAAAAATAATAAGGAACTAAAATTCAAAAGTTTGAAACATTAAAATATTTCGTATTTAGATACAAAATTAATCATTTATAAATTTACACTTAATCCATTTCGAATCATCATTAAAATACGGAAATGGATTAAAAAATGCTGAGAAATTTTCTGCTACAAATTCGAAGAATATTGCAGTGATTCAGTCCTGAGATGATTGATTGCAATTATCATCCAACTAGATTTGGAGAAACAGGACTAAGTAAAGAAAACGTGGAAAGATCAAGAGTGTCAAGGGATTCAAGATAATTCTTTGAAATTTACAAAAGAAACAAAAGAATTAGTTTAGGAAATTGTTTTTAATCTTAAACTCTGCTTAAAAAAGTAAGGATCACTAAGGAAATCAAAGAATTACAGACAGAAATAGAAACACTTACATTTTCCTCCTCATTGCCTCTATACTGAGCAATTGCTTCGTTGGTTGGACAGAATATAGTGAGGTTTTCAGTTTTCACTTTGTCTTCCAGTCCTGCTGATGAAAGCAACTTAACAAAATCGCCTCCATCAAGATCTTGCATCGTTTCCACGAGATCTTTAAGATTCACTGTAGAATGAAATAAATATATTAAAATATTACGTTAAAAGAAATGAAGTTATTGCTACATTTTTTTCTCTGTGGTCAAAAGACAAAGGGACACAGTCAACTTTAGTGAAGCAAATACTAAGTGAAAAATTCAGTTTTAAAAGCAACGATGTTTTGTTAGCAAATTGTAAAGAAAAGCAATACATGATTGCAAGCAAGAAACTTAGCTGTAATAGCACAAGTTAATATTTTGGAAATATTATTTAAATTACAAAGAATTCAACTGAATTTTCTAAAGTCAAGGAACTTACATTCTTGACATCCGAAGCCTCCTTCTTTTCTGTAGAAGCCATGACAACACTGATAGACTACAGTAAAAGTCTTGCTGATGCCATGAGACCGAAATCTAAAAACAAAGAAAGTTACGCAAATTTAAAAAAAACGAAAAACAAAACAAAACAAAAAAAACAAAACTATTATACTTTCTGAGGTGCTACTCAGAAGTCAGCAAAAAGAAATTTGATAAATTCCATTAATGTATTAAAAAAAATAGCTTCAAGAGGAAAAAAGAACAATGATATTACACAGAACAGTGCAATTTAACTGCAATTCTCCTAGAAATTCTGATGAATCAGCTCATTTTTCAAATTCATTACATAAATCAATTTTAAACAGTAGATATTTAAACGAAACAAATCATATAGTGATTTTAATCAATTTATTTACACTATTGAAATGATTTTTTTTTCATAAAATACTACTTTTGAAACAGTAAAAGAGGTTAATAATTTGATGAAGAGGATTTCGCTTTTTCCCCTTTAATTTTATTAAAGATCGCTTTCCACAAATCACAAAAACTTAGGATATAGTAATTAAATATTTCAGGATAAAACACAGTGAGAATCATACCAGTTAACTGCAGGAATTGTCTACTATGTTCTAATCATGACTGACTCTTTTCTTCTTCCAGATCAACATACTACATTTCAAAAACATCAACGGTTTTTTTTCATCAGGTACATAATGGATCGAAACTAAATTAGTTTTTTCTCCTGAAATCAAATCAAAAACATGAAATAATGTACCTGACGAAAAAAACAGTTGATGTTTTTGAAATATAGTATGTTGGTCTGGAAGAAGAAACGAATTTGGAGTTTTATTTATTTAATGTTTACATATTTGTTGTAAGTATATCTGACTGTATTAATAAAAACAATTTTGCTTGTGTTCACTGAAAGATATTCAAGATTTTCTCGAAAAATATCATTTCCGTTAACATCTATTTTACAGGTTTGAATTACAATAATGCAGTTCAAATATTAAGAGTTTAAAAGATTCCTTGACAGTTTAATTTTGAGATCTCGATATTTCCTGGCAGTTATCCAATGTGAATAAATCAACCATATAATCATCCTAAATACCTTGAAATTTTTTTAAACAGAGTCAGGGAGAAGCTTTTAATAAAAGATTCAAGGTTCTGTAAAAGGTTCTTTTTGGGAGAAGGAGATTTTTCTAATTTTGGAAATTGGTTGAACAACATCAGTCTGAAGGACAAGCCCGAAATCGAACCCAAACATCCTGTGCGAAAGTACACGATTTGGACTACTAGACCATTTATATGTACTTGCAATAACTTTTATTAATTTACATTACTTTTTAGACTATATAATTTTATGGCAAAAAAAAATTAAATCGCTACTTGCTTTGATTACAAATCATTAAAAATATTAAATATCCCTTAATTTGTATCTTGATAGAAGATGTTCTAAAATTTCATATTAATTTTAAAAGGAACAGTTCCGTAACTTCAGTAATTTTTGGATATCTATTCTTTTTTATTAGTTATTCATTATTTTCCATAAAAGTTGCAAGTTCTTACCTGGTTGTGCAGACATAGGAAGAATTGAATTCATTACATGATGTACTCTGGAATGTCATAAACAGGTTAGGGGAGTCCTTTGGTGTATCTTCATTAACTTCTTTTCTAGTGACGCAAACATTAGGCCTAAAAAATAGATAAAATTAGTAAATCAATGAATCACATAAGAAATAAAACTACAAGACATATTAGGACGTTGTGGAGGAATGTCAATATCTTAACAAAATCATAGAATGAATTATGGAACCGAATAAGGTACAACTGAAATACCCCTCCAAAAAAAAAGGAAAAAATATTTAATTTTAATAAAGAAACAAATTATGGAATTATGTTTTGTTCATTGCTAATAAAAAAATGTAAATTAATAATATAAACATGATGTTATAATAGTAATCAATCTATAGAATTCATAAGTATTTTATTAAGAATTTTTCATTGTAATAATTTCATCATTCAAATATGTCGGGAGCTGTTATGCGTTGGTGGGAGAGGGGCGGGTGATCAGTTTTTGCAATCAATCAATTTTAATTCTTAATTAAATAAAATTGAATAGTTAAAAACAATTATTAATTTATTAACGATAATAATTCATTGTAATAATAATTATTAATAGGGTTAGGCTAGGTATCCCACTGGTACCCATTGCGACGCTGGAGATAGAGCTCCAACGTTTCAATGACCCGAGATTGAGATGACGTCGGGTGATCAGCCTGTACCCCCGGAAAGAAACCCTGTACCTATTCTACAGAGGACTGGGTAGACTCTAGGACTCTTGGTGGAGAATGGAGCGTGGAAAAATGCTTGACCTCCACTGAGGCCGGGGATCGAACCCGCCACCTCCAACCCTCAGCCAAGCGAATTATTAATAAGTTAATAATTATTACTATTAAAATTAATTTTTGCAAAAATCACTTAATTCTAATAACCATCTGATTCACAAGCAAATTTATCAAAATTTTCTTTTTATCTGCGTTTTGGATCTATTTCCATTGAAATGTTAAAAAAATGAAACAGAATTATATATGTAATTTTTAGTTCGTAGTATCAGACTTATGGTTTATGTTTCATGTTTATGATGCGGTGGCAGTCATTTAGCACTCGTACAAAACTTCTCAGTTCTTTTTACATAGTTTCAGCCAAGAAAATGTTCTAGAATTCTGATCATCTGTGAAAAATAGTTAAAAAATGTCATACTGTATTGAAAAAGCCATCAAAAGGAAAAATGTTTGTACAAAAACATATTTTTTTCCTCATAGTTATCAAAATCAAATAAATTATAAAACTTTAAAGTGTATCGGAGGAATCAAATAAAAAACTTAAAAGGAAACACACACAAATAATTGTAGTAAACGTTAAAAGACGTGACTAGTTTCGGCTTCTATTTGCGGAAGCCTTCATCAGACCATGATGAAGGCTTCTGGCAACTAGAAGCCGAAACTACTCACGGCTTTTCAAGTTTACTACTATAATCTATATGTGTTCCCTTTTAACTTTTTTATTTTGAGGTAAATATAAATATGTTTTTAATAATTATATTAATATTAATATATGAAATTTAAAATTATATTAATATTTTTTTTTTAATAGATTATAGGTCTATTATTTTAGAAATTCAAATTTAGTTATAATTAATAATGTTTTTTAAGATAATATATTGTTTCTAATATTTTATAGCGACTTCTGAAGACATTATTTTGATTATTAAAATGAAAGGAATTTGACACCAATGGACAACAGTTGGAAAATTCACTGAAAAGATGTATTTAATGTAGATTAAGAATTAATTAAGCTTTCTCTAGAGCCTGTAACAAACAACATATAAACAAAAAATATTTAACTTCTGGATACCAGCATCAAACTTTGGGGGTTGGCTAAATACATATTAAAGATAGTAAATCAGCCGGGAGACAACCTTACAAATGATTACATCATGCGTAGTGACGTCATCAAAATGGCCGCCCAGCAGATTCTTTACAGTCGCAGATTCTTTACAGTCGCATATCTCAGAAACTACTGAACGGATTTTAATAAAAGAGATCTCAATTTAAAGCACAATGTTTTATCTGAAAGAAAGGTTATCACACATTTTGCTGTAAATACAATAGCTTCGTCTTATTCCTAAAATAAGTTTTTTTTTTTCGGGCATTTTCTTTCCTACCAACTTCCTAAATGACATATTTCCCAAAATTAAATGTAACATTGCTTATAATAGTTTCTAAAAGTAACTATAATTTCAGAATAGCTTTTGCGATATTATTACACATATTATTTATTTTACTTACTTAAAATTTCCCCTGGTTGATTCGTTATGAACACATAATTATATATCAGTAAATAATGAACGATTTGAATACTAATACAAGATATCATTTTCAAATACTATTTATTTTCAACAAAGAAAGTATATTAGCAATTTTACTTTGAATACAATGAAATTTAAATTTTCATTAAATTTAACATTTTCTCAAGATAGTTTCACAATAGAACTTCTAACAATTGAGCTGTAAAACATTTGGAATTCATGTCATTATAATTAGTTAATTATTCATATATTCGCGAGCAATGACCTTCGCATGTATACAAAAGAGAGCATAGGAATTCAGTTTATATACAGCGGTACTGTGTACATCGTTCTTTTCACTTACACGATACCAGTTCTTGACAACGTTTACTTGCATCTGGAAGTGTTGTCCAAAGAGATTTGAATATGGTCCCATCATCCATTTTCCATTCCCACTGACATGGATCGTAAACTTGAGGATTTCTAGTCAAGCAGTTTCTCAAACAATACATTGAAACATTGCCCGTTTTAAGTGTTAGGTTACAGCATCTGCCATTGGTAGGACATGTTCAATGTTTCTATTCATCTGAGTAAAGAGTATCCTGCGTGCTTCATTTACATAATTCTGCTGTACTTGTAGCAGGGTACATTAATACCACAAACGTTCAAGTAGCCTATAGAAAATGTCACGTTGTCAGGTGTAACTGCTGTTGTTGTCATATTAGGAAATTCTTTCTTGGAAAGCCAAATCAACATCACGAAATGACATCCATGTTTTCTAGGCAATTTTTTTTCCCAATACCAGAAAGTGATGACACCGTATCACACCCAGTGAATGAATGGAAGAATGGCATCAGCTCGGATACACCACTTGGAAGCTAGAATTCAATTCATGCATGGACAAATTTTATAAATTCTTCTCAGTTCCCAACTCTATCCACAGTTCTTCAATGCGTAGAAATGCAAATAAAACTATGGAAATCACATCGGAATCCACTATTTTAAAACGAACTTTGTTGTGTCTTTGTATAGCAGCAGCGGATGCATGACGCATCTGCTTCCTCGTGCACAGATGCTGAAATTGAGGCAA
>JAFIDM010098071.1:0-32383 GCA_023159025.1 Thereuonema tuberculata | reverse complement strand
AATCACTGCTACACTAACATCTTTTCTCACAGAATCTACGTAAAGCAAATATTTTTGATGATGATCGATTAAAAAAAAAAAAACTTATCTTTAGAATTTTGAGTTAATGTAACCGTTCTAATTATTGGCGTGGCCAAAAAGTTCGTTCCGGTTTTTTACGTACGTTGGCTCTAGTAGTGCTTAGGTGTCTTTAGCGTCATTCAACACCGTTTTATTTAGATTTTATTGCGACAGCCGTCATATCAGCATGTATTTAAAGCAAAAACTGGTCAAAATTGGTGAATTTTGTATCGCCAATTTAATATTGAAGATGGAAGAAAATAAGCACGTTAGACCGCAAGTTTCTTTGATGACAAAAACTGTTACAGCTTGGCTGGGAATTCTGATTAATCCACCCTACTCACCAGACATTACACCTTCAGATTTCCATTTATTTTTGGCTTTATAAAATTCTCTTACAGAAAACATTCAATTCCCTGGAAGATAGCAAAGGCATCTGGAATAGTTCTTTGCTCAAAAAGATTAAAAGGTGTGGGAAGAAGGAATTATGAAGCTGTCTGAAAGATGGCAGAAGGTAGTGGAACAAACCGTTGAAGACGTTGTTCAATAAAGACGTTGGTGACAAGGAAGATATGTATTTTATTTTTACTTAAAAACCGAACGAAGTTTTTGGCCAACCCAATAACTGAATAAATACAGGGATATTTTTGAGATGAAAACCAAAACTTACATAAAAAGCCAATTTATTAAAAATTTTACAGAAAGTCAAAAATCTTTACCTAGAAATACATTGAGATCATCTTACTTGTACCTGTATATTCATATTCTTATTTTCATTTTTTTTTATAGTGTTTTTGAAAATAAATAAGCAAAACATTTTAAGTAAAATAATTTTAAGTTAAGAAAACATTTTATCGATATCTTTCTCAAATTGTACATTTGAAAAAAGAAAATAATTAAGATGTATTCGAATTTTATTGTTTTTTTTTTTTAAATTTTAATTTTGTGTTTCGCCTAAAATTCATAATTTTTATACGTTAAAATTCAATTGCAAAAAATTATGATACAAGTAATCTTAAAATGGAAATTATGAACATCAGTAGCAAAAAATTTTTTTTCAATTTTTATCCATCTCTAGAAATTTAGAATTCATGAAAATCATGATGAAAAGAGAAGCAAGTGTTCTGTCAATTGCCGCAATAACAACAGACTGACCAATCGTCAGATCATGTGTGAGTAGCTCTGCAGATCCTCTTTAACTTGAAAGACTCGTTTTCTTTCAATGCAGAGTCTCTATTCATCCTTCCAAGGTTCTGCTCATAACACCACTTGATAGACACAATAACATTGAAAGAATTTACTATGTTTGCCGAAGGTGAGAAGATCTCTCTCGATCGATAACACAAACCAAACAGCAAAGGAGACACTGAAGTGTCAAGAGAAATCTATGTCTTTTGGAGTTGTGAGAGTTTGTGCTTATTATGGTTATAATTAATTATAATGCTTATAATTCAAGCTTTTAGAATTTGTAAAGATCGTATAGTTAAATTTCATTATTTTACAGATTGTTTAGCGTATTACTATACTGTTTCTAATTTTAATAAATAGTTAAAAAAAAAAGTTAAAGGCGCGATCAGGCCCAGAGGACCGCGCGATGCCACAACCAGCCTGGGCAGGCCGGTGAGGTCGCTGGAGATTAGGCTCCAGTGATCGTAACCTACGGGACAAAGATGAGGTCGGGGGGTCGGCCCGACGCTTGCCCGCCTTTAACTCACGGGAAAGAAACCCGGTACCCATTCTACAGAGAGCTGGGTAGGCCCTAGGACCCGTTTGGAGGAGAAGGAGCGTGGAAAAATTCCCGCCTTCCGCCGAGGAATCGAACTCGTCACCTCCAACCCGCAGCCAAGCGCCCAATATTAATAATAGTAATAATAATAAAGTGAATTAAGATGAAACGTTTACTAAAAAATAATTAAAAGTAGGATATATTTTAAAGTAGGATATATTTTAATTTCTTTTAAGGAAAATCGTAAAATTTTTAACTAGGTTAAAGCAATTTTTCTAATTTATTTTTTCCAAGAGCCTGCTTCTTTTTAACGGTCTCTCTTGTTCATTTATCCTCTCATGGCATATCTAATCTGCTTCAGAGAATTTCTTTGGTTTTTGGGTACTTTATCTTTAATCGTTTAATGATTTTACAAATATAATACTATTATTGCTGATCTTACCTGGCATATCAACAACGACCACAGGATCGGAACTATGGAATGGTCCATCACTCATCATCATATCTTTGAAGTCATTTGCAGCTCTAGATGTATGTTTCTTAGCCGATTCCCAAGCAGAACTCATTTTCGATTGAACATCTATATCTTTATAATCATCAAATTTATCCCCAATCGTTCTGGGAAGGTTTTTCAAAGAGTCTTCTAACTGCTTCATTCTAAAAAGAAGACAAATATCAGATTTACTTTCAGAAAAATTAAAAACCAATATCTGCACTTCTAGGTGTTTGTTGGAAAATAAATAAATAATATAAAAGCAAGTGGAAATACCTTTCTTACAGTTGAATATTTATAAATGCTATACACACCTACTGTTATTTAAGCAAAAATTTCGAAAATTGGAAATACCAATTTTTTTCCATATTAAATATTTCATCTAAATCCTAAATACTATTATAAAAGCGAAAAATCTATAAGTTTGTTTGTTTGTCATTCAATCACGCCTCAACGACGCAACGGATCGGAATGAAATTTTGCATGTAAGTAGTCTAGTACACGGTCTACGATATAGGCTACTTTTCATCCCGGTCGATCAAGTAGTTCCCGTGGAATGAATAAAAAACTTTCCAAAACTGTTCAAAATGAAAAGTTCCCGAAACTGTCCATAGATGGCGCAAGCGCAGTTTTCAATGAGTACATTTAAAACCAATCCCAAAAATGACGATAGATGGCGAACGCATTGTTTTAAATCGCTCCACATATCTGAATAAATATACGATACGGCTAATTAATACGTAGATTTCAATATTGTACTGCAAGTATTGTTTCGAATTTAAACTTTAATTTAGTTTCAGTTTTAAGTTTCGGTTTTTATTTTATTTCATGTAAGTTCGATCCGACCTTCCATTCGGGAGCTGTTTTTAGGGAGGAAAGACACGGACGGACGGACAGGACAAACGCAATAGCTACCGATTTTGGTCGCTATTTCTCTAGGTGTAACTACTTTCAATTAAGTTTCTATGCAACTTAAATGATTCTATGTAAATCATTTAATAAAGTAAATTCTATTTTATAGTCATCTTCTTTTCTTCATATAATTTTTCATAAAATTTGTAATTTTAATTTTATGAAATATTATTTTAATTTATTTAAATTTATTAAAAATTTCCTTAAAATTAAAAGTTTCTTTTTTATAAATTAACGTTAAGAAAATACAAACTTTTTTTTGTTTAATGTTAAATATTAAATTCTGTCCAAGCATCGTTTTTCTATCCATCATGAATAATATTATATAATATATAATATTATATTGCAAAATGCAATTAATTAACTTTTCTTTCTGTAACTGAAGTTTCAAATAACTACATTTCAGTAATCTTTTAGATTTCTCCCATTACTTTAGTTATTCAGGTGACAGATATTCCAAAATACGAATTCCAATGTTTTCAAAGTCACGGGATTCAATAACAGTTTTTTATTACATTTTCTTGTCGATCCAAATATAGGTGTTAATGTTTCTCGAAGCTGTAAAGTTTTTACGCAGGAAAAAATGCAATAACAATATCCGCAATGAAAATCAAAACGTTAAAAAAATTGACTGTTCTCTGAATCTGAAATAAAAGAGATTTCAGAAAAATACTAAAAGTAAAATATATTAAAAACTGGCACGCGTCGAAAGCACTTAATATTATATTTGTTTTTCAAATAATTCAAAGACTATTTTTATTATATAATAAAATTCAATAAAATACAATAAACCCAATAAAATTCTAAAATTACATTAAACAACTTACGATATCTGCGCCTTGGAAGCACATGAAAAGTTAATATAAAAGCAAAATTTGTTCCTTCTAAAAGATTGTTAATTCACTATTTTAACATTTTGGTCCATAGCTTCTCATCTATTATTATTATTATCAAATTTTTCGTAGGTAGGTCAAAGACCTACCTCTAAAATTTCAGCTGTAATTATATACATAATTTTGGAATGCATAGCTAGATTATTGCGTAATGTTTAACATATTTTTGCAGTTTTTTTTTGCCTTAGCTTAATATCTATTGGAACAGTATCTACCAAAATGAATAGGGTTCTTTCACGTTACAGCTTATACATATCTCTAAAATTTCAATTTTCTAGGATATATAGTTTTTGAATTATCATGATCACATAGGAAAGAGACAGAAGTGCGTAGGTCAACTTAAATTAATTTTAAACTTTTTTTTTGTTGTAACACTTTTTTTTTTTTTTGTGACACATTTTAAGAGCTGCTACAAAAGTTAGAATGATAGCATTCTATTTTTGTATTTTTTTTTATAGAGTACAAAAATAGAGAAGGCACACTAAATCCTGATCCTGAAACTGATTCTATATCATTGAATAAAATCCATAAAAACTCAATAGAAAGAGTGGTTATTGTTTGCTTCTCTGCGTATCTAATGATAGCTGCTTCAGTGAATCATGTCAAGGATCTTCCTCCACTATTTTAACCCTTTCATCAACTGAAGTTTCCTGTTTTAAAGCTAACATCGTCTGACAGGAAAGTTATTTTGGATTGAAATCACATACATAGGAGGAATCTATTAAAAAAAAAGCTTTGAAATTTATTTAGATTGCAATAATCATCAGATTTCCTTTGTAGAAAAAAAAAACACACATTCTATTGCTATTATATGGAACAGCTAAGATTAAGCTGTTCAATGATGTAGCTCTTGCCAAGCGCATCTTCAAAGACTAAGATTGTGTTCAATTCTTATTTAGAAATGATTGCTAACTACGAAAAGAATCATGTCGATAAAAAAGAATGTTTTAATTATTTTTCCAGAATAACTTTCGAACTGAATCAGGTCAAAAAGGGTCAGATACAGTAAATCTGCAAGTCTTTGTATTGTATATCTCGGTGCTAAAAGCGTCTAAACTATGAATGGTTTTTTTGAAGATTGGGCATCCACATTTTTGGAAAATAGAAGATTTATCTTTATAATTCAAAATTTGATTTATGTAGAGCCCATAAAGAAATTATCAAGTGATAAACTTACAATAAATAAATAAATAAATAAATAAATAAATAAATAAATAAATAAATAAATAAATAAAATTAAAAAAAATAAATTGTTGTAAAAGAAAGATTAACTAACACTGATCTCAAACAATGAATTTCTTTTTAATTCAGATACTACATCGTAAATTCATTTTGTAATATAGTTTAAATTCGAATTTTGTAGCGTATTTACTTCGCACTTACTTGGATTCTATTAAATCTAACTGGATTTTAAACGATAATTTTTCTGATGTAATCAATCTTCATTAAATGCGACATACTGAAATTATTTGTATTCGAATGGTTTTATATTTACAATTTTGTATTTTATTTCCATGACTAACGAAAAAAAAAACGATATTTTTCAAAAACTTTCTATTCTTGAAGAAGCGTCTTATTTCTTCTATTTATTTACAAAACAATTTCATTTCAAATATTAACGAATTTCACTTTTAGGAAAATTTCATTTGAAAGTTTTTATTATAAAATTCAACTTAGATAATACCAAATAAAGTTGAAACAAGATATAAGAAATATTTTACAATAAATTTAGCAAATACCTTAATGTGTTAATATATATTTTTAGGCGTTATATTTAATTGCGCATAAAAAAATTCATTTGAGGCTAGCGGAGGTTGATACAGGAATTTCTGTTCTTTTATTTTTAATGTGTATTTTTTGTTTTCAGTTTAATTCTTGAATGTTCCTTCGCTCTAAGATTATAATCACCTCCGTATTGAGACCTTGTTTTGCAGGTGACTATTCTCAGCTGATGATCGCTAAAGAGCGTGAAATAGCTATCCTGGTATGTCAACTAGTGAAACACTGGGTCTCAAACCTTTTAATACCTTAAAATGATATTAAGATAAATTTAAAAAAAAAAAGAGGAAACAAATTTTAAGATGAATGGTTATAAATTAATAGCCGAAGTATTCGAGAAAAATGTAGTTTTTATTCCATTCTATTGTTCTGTGTAATATCTCGCATTATCTTCGATGTTAGCATTTTCTTTGATGAGGTCATTATGTTCGGTATTCAGTGGGATTACCGAGTTAAAGCTTCGTCTTGAAAAGTAGTTTTTGATTAAGTTCACTGCCAAGACATAGAAACATGATACAAGTACTTTAAAATAGCGAAATTATTTTTTTTAAAAAATACGTGAAGGGAACTTTTCCTAGTTAAGTACATATTAACAAACTTACTATTGTGTGTTAGTAAACAAAAACAATGATTACATAATCTTTAATAAATGAAGAATTTAAAGAATATTCTAGATAGTGAAGATTACATTGTTGCAAAATGTTATAGATGTCTACGATTTCAAGAGGAAATTATAGATAAGAGATAAAGTGTCCTCGACATTCTGTCTTGTTAAAGTTAAAATATGAATTTTCGAATTACATTTATCTAATAGATTTTAATAAACTGTTAATTACAAGGTTTAATATTGCATTATTTATTTGATAATTTACCGCCGTTACCTCATTGGTAACGCGCTTGTTTACATGCTTTAAAGAATCAGTTTCGTTATCCTAAATATTCTCTTCCAGATGCGTCCGACGGTTCATCAACACTAAATGAATAGAAATATCCAATAAGCTCGTACAAATATAAATAAATAACGAATAAATCACAGTTGAAAAAAAAAAACTCTTTATTAAAACAGTATCATTTTAATGAGTCGGATTACAAATTACGAACACGTTGCGGTTGTTAGCCTTCATCAGTTCAGAATGATTGAACCAATGGAAATTTTAAATCATTCTAACTGATGAAGGCTGATATCCGCAACGTGTTTGTATTTTGTAATCCGGGACACTGACATGATCCCGTTTTAAATAAGAATTTTTTTAACTGTGTTTCTATTCGTTATTTACTAAATGAATAGAGATTTCTTTTCTCTGATCTTAGGATTGTGATCAGATGTGGCCTCGTAATCTTCGAAAGCCACATTTAATCCATAGCCGAGATCCGACAAAAATATGAGCTATACAACACCTCAGCAACTACAGGACCGATATCTATGAAGCTTACTCTGACTTTTATTCGTAGGAGCTTCTATTTCTTGCAACATTTCATTTTACAGGTCTCATTATTATATGTAGCATTATAGATTTTTTTTTTGTTGCTAATAAGAATTCAATTACTAATTACAGAAAAATGAAATAAGAAAAATAAATGAAAGTACTAAATACATTATTTCTATTTAGTTTCAATAATAAAAATTTTTAACATGTGTTTTCTTAGAAATCATTTAATTTGAATATACAATTAATCACACTAAAAAATATTTAAAAAGGAAAATAAAAATACAATACGTTAAGAAAGGTCCTTGGACGGTTTCGGGAATTACAAGATCCCCATCATCAGCAAGATCATCAGCAAGATCATCGGGATCTTGTAATTCCCGAAACCGTCCACGGACCTTTTTTAACGTATTGTATTTTTATTTTCCTTTTTAAATATTTTTTAGTATGATTAATTGTATATTCAAATTAAACTATTTAGTTTCTTGAATCAGTGGCGGATAGCGTATTTTGTTTCATTTGAAGATGATCACAGCAAACATTTCGCTCTCTTGAATCATCATCTTTAGTCTCGACCTTGTGGAAGCAATTGACAGGTCATTCCTTCAAGTGAACGTCTGTGAATATTTCAATGAACCATCTTAAAAAGAGTTAAAACTCGTCTTTTACTGCTATTTTCCGTTTATATTTCTTTCGAACAAATATTGCCAGTTGTAATATGATTCTAACTCTATCTGTCCCAAATGGTTATCTGATTAGCCAATGACTGTTTCAACTGATTCATGGTTTGCTTTCCAATTCTCGGATTTCTGATATCATCTGCGATTACCAAGTGTTGATCTAAAGTTCAGTGTCGCAGACGATAGTTGAGAATAATTGGGACAACTGAAAAATATTGAATGGAAATGATTTAGAAATTGAAAAAGCAGGGATTACCGCAGTACAAATATTCGCGCTCCCTCAACAGGGATAAGAGGGATTGAATCCGGTTTCTACAACCCGCGGACAATAGCTTGAACTACGTTATCAAATAATGGAAAATAAAGTTTAACAAAAAGATAACATAGAAGGTGTAGCTCAAATGAAAGTGCTTCAGATCCGAGTTGAAAAAGATAGATCAGAGTTTGGGAAGACAAATTGGAAATTGGGGGTAAAAGATTTACTGAATTCAATTATGAATTTATCAAGGTTTCTGTCCAATGGGTTTCAGCATTTTATTGAGCAATTGCGGACCAGTATCGGACGGTTTGGTTACTAACCTATAAATCAGAGCTGTGCTTATTGGTTTACGTTTTTGTTACAAATATGAAGCTGTTATTTTGAGGGACAACATGATCTAAATTGACAGCAAAAAAAATTGTTATTAATTTTGTAAGGAAGATGATGCGAGTAAATTCCTTCGTTAATAATTCAAGGAGGATTATTGGTTCTTTTGGAATGTAGTTATGTGTTAAGTCTGTGTAATAAAGAATGAGATAAGAGTCTGAAAATGCAAAGCAAGGCTACAAAAGTCAATAACGTTCATTCATGTTGGGAGAGATAAGTTTCAAGGAAAGATATTTACTATAAAGATATGGATTACAAAACATTAGAACTATAATATTTAGACGGATACATAATTTTTTAAGTTAATAATAGTGATAAAATGCTACTATTAAATTTTGCTTTATTATTTATTAATGGTATTAATGATATTTTCATGCATAAAAAAAAGTACACTAAAAACTCGTTTATCCGAAAATGTAGTTTATCCGAAATTAATTAATTAAATTAATCTGAAATTAATTAAAATCTCTAAAATCATTTCATTGTTTTGAAAAAACTTGAAAAGGAAAAAAGAAAAGACTTTCCGAAAATTCGTTTAGTAAATATATTTCATAATATATTTTTGTGGACATGATGTTTATTTGTTAATATGAAAATAAAAAAATATCTTTCCATGAGCTAGAATTTACATTGCTTTAATTTTTCGTAAAATACAGCAGTTTTGAAACAGAAAAAAAAAATCATTTATCTAAATTTCGTTGACTAAACAATGAAGTTTGGAATGGTAATGTAGAAATTACAAGACGAGATTGCAAATGGCACTTGTCTTCAAGAAGCAGAAATGGAATTGAGCGGGATATCTAGCAGAAACGATTTTAGATGAACAACAGAAATTCTAAATTGGATTCCTAGAAAAAAGAAGAGGCTAAGAAAACGTTCCGCATGGTAGATAGATGGAATTAGAGTTTTACTAGAATTGATTGCAAAAAGGGTAAAAAGACTGTATAAATTTGCTTGAAAAACCTTGCATTTCCTGTTTGAGAGGATTGAAAGTGAAGATTGTGATATCATATATTTCATTCACACGTAAGAAAACATATACGAAAGATCCTATTAATATATCATAGTTCTTATTAAATAAATAAGCTGTATGACTTTAATTGTGGACG
The DNA here is from genome assembly GCA_023159025.1 of Thereuonema tuberculata. Taxonomy (NCBI): domain Eukaryota; kingdom Metazoa; phylum Arthropoda; class Chilopoda; order Scutigeromorpha; family Scutigeridae; genus Thereuonema; species Thereuonema tuberculata. The sequence continues at coordinate 22,658 of JAFIDM010098071.1, read as the reverse complement.
AACGTCGACTGGTTCAGGAAATGTCAACTCCTCTGCTTTTGAAGTGTCCAATACTATACCATAAGTGTATTGAGTAAATTGAATCATGGATATAATTAAAATAGAAGAAAAGCAAATTAGAAAACGAAATTAAGTGTCTCTAAAAATGTTCCATAATTTTCTTAAATTTTTTCCACTAAAAATAAGATATTTTTCGAAATCAATTTTTTTACTGTAATTATTAAATGAATTTTATTAATGAATATGGAATTTCAATTTTGAATAAATGAAATTTTCTTCAATTAAACAAATTTGCATTCAATTACTATTAGTATTATTTAAAAATTGTATTACACTAGGAATTAAAATAAATAATCGAAGGAAAACTTATTGTTTTTGTTATAACTTGTGTTGACTCAGACGATTCTTAAAGTGAGAAAATAGAAGCTTAACAAAATGTTGATGTTGGAGAAGGTTTCAGGAGATGTAGAGCAGATGAATGATATGGTGGACGACTTTCTTAACAGGTAACGTAAACCTTAATGAGGTCATTAAAAATGTAGTTCATCAGATGTAACATATTTAGTTCAAGGGCAGTTATAAAATAAATGTTAACTTACTAATGAGTCAGAGATTAAAGTGAAATTTTACAGCTTAATTAAAGTAGGTGTAAATGAATAAATAAAGTATAATTAATTAAATATGATGCAAAATGTAGAAGAATTAATGATGTAAAAACAGCATAACTTTTCCTTTCACATTCCGTCTGCCTATCACAGTAAAACGTCAAGTGTCAAAATGGGTTTTACACTTTTCAAAGTAAAAAAAAATTATTATTACAATATTCTTAAGTAGCAAAAAAAAAAAAAAAAAAAAAAAATGGTTTTATTTTGATACATAATAATAGTGAATAACTAAAAGAATCGTTTTTCTTTTCACTTTGTTTTCAAATATTCACAAGCACAAATAGTAGTTTTTTTCACTATCATCCTATCATTTTCGATAAATATCATAGGCGATTTAAGATTTCAAGATAAAAAAAATTAAAAAATATAAAAATCATTCGAATTTCGATTAATAGATTTCTGTTATTATCCAAGTATTTTCTCTAGGATTTTCTAGAAAAGTTAAATTAATAGACTTCCAGCAAAATCATATGAATATTTAAAACATAGATATTTAAATTCATAATGATTAACAACATATATAGGCAGAAAGCTTCTTTTCCTCGTAGTTAAAATGAAATATTGAAAAATATTTGTAATAAAAGGAAAATAGGAAAAATGATTGTTAATTTGAACAGAAGATCAGTAGGATAATTTAAACAAAGAAGTAAGTTATATTGATTTGAATCCATTTGTCGTCGACTTGAAGTCAATTATTTAAAGCAGATGAAATTGGCGTTCCTAATTCCTCAGCTAAGGTGGTAATTAAGTTGAGATATTAATTACAGTAATGCGCTTATCCAAATACTGATTAGCGTATCCTCTCATTTCCGGTATTTTTACAACAACAATTTATTTATAATTGTAAGCATCATGACTCTGCAGTACAGATACTACAGATGACTGGATTCTGTTTATTAATCTCACGTGACTCATTTATTTATTTACTTTTTTAATTTAGTAGGTCTAAAACACTAAATAAAATTGTATTCTATTTAGTATGGTAAACTCTTAATTGTAAAACAGAATAGTCTATAATACAATACAATACAATACAATACATAGTTCTCTGCCAAGGGCAGGTCCTTCACTGCAAACCCAGCATTCTCCAATCTTTCCTATTTTCTGCCTTCCTCTTGGTCTCCACATAAGATCCATTTACCATAATGTTGTCGATCATCTTAAATCTTCTTCTGCCTCGAACTTTTTCACCGTTCACCATTCCTTCCAGTGCATCCTTCATTAGGGAGTTTCTTCTCAGCCAGTGACCTAACCAGTTTCTTTTTCTCTTCCTGATCAGTTTCAGCATTATTCTTTCTTCATCCACTCTTTCTAGCACAGCTTCATTTCTTATTTTGTCTGTCCATTTCACATGCTCCATTCTTCTCCATATCCACATTTCAAATGCTTCTAGTCGTTTCTCTTCACTGCGTCGTAATGTCCATGTTTCTGCCCCATACAATGCCACACTCCACACAAAGCACTTCACTAGTCTCTTCCTTAGTTCTTTTTCCAGAGGTCCGCAGAAGATGCTCCTTTTCCTATTAAAAGCCTCCTTTGCATCCCCCCATTCGGATGTCCGGGAGGGGGATACTGAGGAAGGTTACATTATGAAGCAAATAAACCGACCGACAGAAGAAAAGAAGATTGAGGATTGGATCATGGAATGTGAGAACTCTTCTTCAAGCGGGGAAGTTGGAAAACTTGAAGGAAGATATGAGAAGAAACAGAGTGGATGTGATGGGAGTATCAGAAGTGAGGTGGAGAAATAGTGGTGAGTTGGTGAGTGATGATAGTCTATAATGAAGCTTTAATCGAGACGGTGACGAAATGAGAAAAAATAAAGATAATACAACTAACTTCTCAGGTAAACTACATTTATTCAAAATGTGAATAAAAATTTGAGAACCCTGTGTGAAATCAAAGTTTTTATTGAAATTTTTCTGGTTCGTAAAATCGGGAACGACTTATCTAAGCTGGCTTATGTTTAGATTGAACTACGCTTAAAGAACTACTTAAAATTAGATTCACTTTCAGTCTAATTGACCTGCATAAGGAACTGTCTTTCCCATAATTCAAAATGCCTTAGTTAAGCGATAGTAATCCATTTTCATCTTCTTTGTCGTATTTTTTATAGTTCATTCCCGTTTTGAAGGGTTTGAATTTATGTAATAAAATCAAAATTTAAAAAAGTAAAATCAAAAGTAATTTTATTTTTTAGCAGATGCATACAGAATCACACGACATTGGAGGCAGCGAAGATCAATGAATATTAATATTTAATTAAATATGAGGACTATCTCCAATTCCACATTCCTGGACACGCTAACGAAAATAATACTTGAGTAATACAGTTATATTAAATTTTAATAACCCTTAGAAATTTTTCCTAAAATCAGATCGATATAAAACCAAAGAATTAATGCCTAAACTTTTGATTTTTACTTTTCAAAAGCTTAAGTTTTTTTTTTTTTTTAAAAAGAGAAAAGATTATTTGTGATGCCGTACAACTTAACATGGGTTACACAACTAAATTGAATAATTTTTGTTAAATATGTAACACATATTTAGTAACTTAGAAAGAACGGAAGTTCTTTGTGGAATTTATTTATTTTATAAATCCAAAGATCTTTTGTTTGTACATCCTCGAAACATGTAATGAAGTATTTATATTTATTTATTTTGCTTATCGTGTATGTTTGGTCCTTATTTAATATGATTACACTCATCATGACTGATAATTATATTAAAATTACTTTTTAAGTTTTGTTTAATTTTTAATGTAAGAAAAATAACAGAAACAGTACAGTGACTTATAGTCTTCTTAGTAGTTTAGACTACACGTATTTGTAAGTCCTGTAGGGTCTGAAAGCAAAGTAAAATAAAAGCGAACTACTGTTGGTCCAGTTCCTTTAGTAGCCTCCGATACATTACATAAACAAACAATATGTAAATCATAAAGTTTGTTTAGTTAGGAACTTGTCTTCATTTAAAATATAGCTTGTATTTATTTATTTATTTACTTTCTTTTTGGTGTAGAGGGGAGATAACAAAAATTCAACATCAATGGAAATGTCCTTAGAATTTACTTTGTTTGATTTTGTGGGTTTACTTTTTTGTGTTTATGATTTTATGGTTTATGATTGTGTTTATGGTTTGATCAGTAGGAGATCAAACATGCAATTGGAATGAAAAGCTCTTGTGAGTTATTCGGGAGCCAACATCTTTCTTCTAATTGTTTAACAAATCGTCCAAATAAAAATATATGATTTTGATTCTTTCTTTTCCAGAGATTGTATTTCAAAGATTATTTATTATTTCCGTCCTTTTGTTCCTGAAAAGTTTAGACACTCAGGAAGGAAAATTAATGTAATTTAATGTTTCGAATGCAAATGTTTTTATTTGTTCGATCATATTTTATTGATAGTAAGAAGGAAATTACAATGTAAGTGGAATGTGTGAAATTCCAGTCTTTAAGAGTTAAGACAATGTTAAGATGTAAACAAGACGATCCAAAAATGAAATAATATTTGTTCTGTAATACATAAAACTACACAATAAACTTAAGAACAAGACACTTCAGACATAATATTCATAAATATTTGCAATAATATTATCCAAGTTTCCTCATGAATTCATTTAAGAATTTTAACGGCTACATCGGGTGTGTTCAAAATAATGCAACATGCTATTAAATAAGTTAAATTGACTGCAATAGGACAAGATTGCACTAAGTCACATTCTTTATCAGTTAAGAATCCGGAAGTTAAGAAAACTGAAATGTGGAGCTACAAAATAAATGACTTTTTGCCTTTATTTATCTGATTTTCTTCATTATCGTCTCATAGCTTCTAGGCACTACATTTACTTCAACATCATATTGCTTGACAAAGTTGTGAAAGAAAATTATTCTCCTATTGGTCAGTAGGGAATATGATGGCCAATTAGAATCGAATATTTTTAAGAAGTATAGGCTAGCCTTCTTATTCCACTAAACATTTATAAATCTCTTAAAAGACTTTTTGTGTTTTCATCTTAAATTTAAAAATGAGTCTATACCACACTCTGATACTTCAAAAACTGACAGTAGATGGTGAGAGCTCACATAAAACACAGCCCACTTCAGAGATAAGGGCTTTTCCACTAAGCCCTTCAATTCATTACAGAATAACATACACGGTAGTTTTTATTAGAACATTCGCTTTTCGTTATTGTTATGTATTTATTAGTAGGCCTAAATATAATTTCAGGCTGTCGAAGGATATAAAAATTTCGAAAGTAGTCAATAAATACAAACAATAATAAATAAATATTCTAGTAGTCGTGGCATTAGCTGTAAATGCTTACTGAAAAAAAATAAGACTTGTACTTTAATGTCATCCAATCTCAATGAACTTTTGAAGTTGCTCAGTGAAATACGACTGAAGTTCTACTCAGTTTCAAGATGATAGATCCAGAGGAAATAGAGTTGTTTTGTCTTCCAGACAGACGGATGAACGGACAGAAATTATCTACACTAAGCGATTTCCGCATTTTTTTTAAGTGTGAACGCATTTAAAATTGATTTTTTTTCCTTCTTCAAACCTAAATTATTTTAAACCTGTATAGTTACCAACGTTGTGGGATTTTAATTATGAACATTTTTTTGTAATGTTCACATTGGACGCGCGGTTGGCGATGTCGCTAAGACACTGGCCTCTCACCTCTTAGTCCCGGGTTCGGTTCTCCTGTGGGTTCGTTGATGGTGGCGATCCGCGCTGGGCAGGTTTTGCCGGGGTTCTCCCGTTTCCCCTGCATTTCTCACACCATTCTTTCTCAGTCTTTCTCTCCGTCTGTCCTTCTTTCCGTGGGATAGTACAAAAGATCTTTCAGGTCGACGTGCTCGGCAGTCATGCCATCCACTTTCAATTAATCTAATCTAATCTAATGTTCACATTATATTTCGCTTAAAGTTTCTTTATTTTATGAAATAGGAATTTTGAACGATGATTTTTCAGTCGTTTTCTGTTCACGTATCAGCCAGTTGATCACAGGCATCCAAGATAGGTCCTTGTTAAAGGACGTGTATATAAAAAAAAATAGTTATTTAATATAAATGTAATTGCCATGAATTGTAGTTTGGATCATCATCACAGCATCTAATATTAATTCCTTCCGTCAACTCTTCAGTTATTCCATCCAAAAGCCATCCAAAAGCCACCCAAAAGCCTTCCTTCAAATTAAATAGGCTTATTCCATGTTAAGTTTTGTACTTGCACGCTCTTGGTACCGCCCGTAAGAAACCGGGGACCCATTCGACAGAGGGCTGGGTGAACGCTAGGTTCCATCTGGAGAATAAATAATAGTAGAAAAATCCCCGACCACTAGAACCCGAATCGAACCCGAGCTCCTTCAGTCCTTCATCCAGCTCCTTGGACTACGGGGCCCAATATAGTAATTACATTTTTGGAATATTTTCTCTGGAATAGTGACTGTAATTTATTGTCAAACTTCTTGTTGAACAAGTAACAAGTGACATATTCTGGATACCAATTCATTTTTTGTAAAATTTAGAATATCGGCGGTTTTAAATTTCTTTTTCACAGAAACACTGTAAAGGTATACCAATATACATTTAAAAGCAAAATTATTATAAACTTTACATTAATTTTAATTGTAAAAGCGATGGTAATTGCTGCACTATTAGAAAGACTTGGATAAATTTAGAATTATAACGCATTTTTTACATTGAAAAAAAAAATCAGTTTTCGTATTGTAAACAAGCTTTAACAATCGCTTTCAGTTTACTGACCCCCATCTCCACAAAAACCAGAAATTCCGGATAAAAATCTGACCATTGTTGCTTCAGAATTGGCTGCGGGAAGAGCTATTGTGGTGAAACTGTGGCTCCAGGGAGCTATTCACTAATCTTGTCCCCCTCTGGACAGGAACTGACAACCCGGAAAAAGAAATTCGTGGAAAGATACTGACCCCTCGGTCCTGAGAGCATCTTTAAATACTTTTTCTTTCAACAGCACCTGGAACATCATCAGCAACATAACAATGGATTCAACACATCTACAGCTACTTAAACAGCTTAATAAAGCAAATGGTGGGTTTGATTTCTTTGTTTTCATTCCAAAGAAAGTCTTCTCTTCTTACAGTAAAATTCTGTAAATTCAGTCTAAATTTTCCAATGAACTTTCAGCTTTACTATATCATTTGAATTTATTATTGTTATAGCAGCCCTATAAGAGGAATGGTCTATTTCTGGTTTTTTGATCTCAGAGCTTTATCTAAATACTGATTTTTTTTTAAGCAGAATAATTAGAAAATTGCATTCAGTAACACTATTAAATTTTCAGCTTCCTAAGGTAATCTTAGAAGTGTCGTGACTTGTTCTCTTCGACATTAATGTAACTTGGAGAATTTGGGCCCTAGATTTCATTCCAGTCAAAATCAATTGAGATCCTCTTCTGCATTATTTAAGCCTTTCAATTTTCTAGTTAATGTTATTCAGTAGTCTTAAAGGCAGCCCGAGGCTGTGGGTTCGATCCCTGGCCTCGGCGGAGAGCAGAGATTTTTCCACGTTCTTTCTCCTCCAAACGCGTCGTAGGGTCTACCCAGCCATCTGTAGAATGGGTAGCGTGGTTCTTTCCCGGGGATACAGGCGGGCCACGCAACCTCATCTCAGTCCCGAGTCACAGAAACTCTGGAGCCTTACTAGGCCCCTGTGGGATGCACATAACCTAACCTTAAAGGCGGGCGGAAGGAATTCAGTCGTACTTCGACTTAATAAATTTATTCCAAATTTTTTTCGCTTTTTTTTTTCTATTTCTCCACTGAAAAATAAAGAATATTACAAACTTTAGACAAATTCTAACCTTTAGTAGCTAAGGTTACTATGCTAGTATCATAATGATTCTTCACAAATACGGGTTGCCAAAAAATGTTTTGAATTTCCCTAATAATTCATTCGGTTTTTTTTTTTTTTTTTTTTGTAATCCATTATAGATTATACTCTTTTTTCATTAGGGTTTCGAATATTTGATGATTTGTAAACGCCTCAAAGATTTTAAAATTCTAAGAATTAATTCTAATAAGGTCCTGAACGATCTTGGAGCTTAATTTCCTAAAAAGGTATTACTTTTCTTTGCTTTTATTTTAAGACATGTGAACGACAAAAACAGCTTAACAAATTATGCTGAATACAAACTGTAGAAATTGTCTGAAAAAAAATTAATTAAATCCACATTACTTAATTAAAAATTCCTGAATCCGATTAATTTTACTTAGTATACATCAAAGCGCACGAAATAAAAGAATTAATGATAAGACAACAATGTTTCTACGGGAATTTTTGTCAACTTTAGCTCTGATTCCTCACAAAGATCTTTTGGGAAAAGATTTGAAATATATAAGTTCTTTAGTCCTTCAATATGTAGACTAAGTATAAAAAATATCCATCTCACGATTGAAAGTTAAGTATTATGGGAAACATCCAAACTAATTGATTTGAAATTAAGCCTCAGGAAAATAAGTTAATGAACTAAAATCCGTGGAGATCCAACCTTTATCAGATAAATGAAGGTTTACCACAGAATGGCCTCTTCATTTTCATCCAAAATTAGGATTGATCGTAACCAAGTGATAAACTAGTTAGAAATGGATGGGAATGGTACTGTTTTGTCTAATTTTTATAGCTTTTAGAAAGCAATTTCTCTTCATCCGCAAACAAGATGTACTTCTAGAAAGATATTGAATATGAAAGCTGAGTAAATCCCAGAATAACCAAATAGTGACAACTTAGGAAAAGTTTCAAGTTTTGCTTCTGCCTGCCGAGTGGTCTTTTGTAAACATACTGAGAAGCCAAAGTCGTTCACTTCAGTCTTTATGATAAGTCTCGGATTTTCGCCTCTTTTTTCAATTCACTTATAAATTTATGATATTTTATTTTACATTTTCAGTAAAGAACGGAATGTTTTAACTTCTTCAGATCGAAACAAAACAAACAAAATATGATAAAAAAAAATTGAAATTATGATTTGCCACTTTTCTAAACTTCTAAAAAAACACTATCACTAAACTTGTAGCGATGTTCTAATTTTTTGATAAATTATGTTAATTAATGAGTATTAGTTTTTCTATGTTTAAATGCTATTGAAGAAAAAATTCAGTAAAACATTCTCAAAAAAAAAAAAATTAAATAAATCTTGATTGATAAAACTTATTTAACGCTTAGTCTATTTATTACTATCAGATGTTAGAATTAGTCAATTTTAATACCTTCAAATTTTGAAAAGGAATTTCAAGTATTTAATGGATTTAATTAATTACAAATCAGAGAGAATTGTATCAGGGAAAACTACCTTAATAATAAAAAACAGATAAGGAGTTATAAATTTCGGCGAATTGTAGTGACGTTATTGCAAAAGGAAAATGGCTAATTAAGAAAAAGTTATCGTATAAATTAATAAGTTACTCAATTTAAAATTACAGAACATTATATTAATATGCATTTATTCTCTTAATATCTTCTGCTCAGAGGAAAACAAGACTGGAAGCACTGGCAGATTCAAATTATTGTTGCGAAAACAAGGTAAAAGATTTTATAATTAAAAAGCCTTCAAAAAATAACATTCAAATTTAGGAATTGAACTAAAAAAAATTGGTCAAACTGTCTTGTTTGCATAGATCTTCATTGATAAAAGATTTTGTAATTAATGTCAGTCTATTCTGATTGGTTGTTAAAATTGGGGTAATAAATTATGGGAAGATGAGTGTTAGTTGTTTGTGTTGGTTGGTTAGAATCATCATTCAAGAGGGTTGCATTAACACATCTTGAATTATTTTTTTTCGGGTGGAGGGATGTCATGAATAATATATAGATTCATTCAACCAAAAAAATAAAAAGTAGAATTTTTTCCCCCCGTTTTTTCTCGAATTTAATCCATCCTCCCTTTTCTCAGCATGCCAATGTTATGTTGTATTCTTGGAATATTATGAATGTTACGACTGTAATTTTCTTTTAAAACAAATTTCTTTCATTATCTTGAATATTTCATTGTAATATACTCTGAATTACTTATCGCATCTTTACTTTTGTGCGTGTGTGTGTGTGTCTGTGATTCGAGCTTCAAATTATATATTATTATTATTATTATTATTATTATTTCTAATGCAGAATGTGATACATTTTGAAAATATAAAAATAGAGACTTCTGAAGATGTTAACATTGAAAATCATAAATAAAATAATTAAGAATAATAATATTCCTAAATAAGATCAACTGATCCGGAAAAATCAGCGAGGATTATAATTATATTATTTAGAAATGTAATTTAAACTGTTTTAAAGTTTTCTTTTCTTTCCACTCTGATAATTCTTGAAAGTTTGCGTCATTTAAAAAGAACATAGACAGAAAATCTAATTAAGATCTTCTTTATTTCATTTTTAACTTAAGTTCCGCATGGTTTAAGATTTTATAAGATCCTATCGTCTTTGTTATTTCAATAATTTTCTTACGAAAGTCCAAGGAAACACTGCAATTGCTGCAAGATAGTTTTAAATGGATCGAGATTTCTTGTTGCATGGATTTATTTGGGGGGGGGGGGGGGAGAGCAAATTAAATGACCAGCAACAATCAAAAGAAAATCATGTGTTTGCAAAATTTAGGGAAGTGCATCAAGATCCCTTCAACTTGGTATCAAACCTTCACTTAGGGCTAATCTACACATTTTGAGGTTTTTGTTTTGAGAGGGGGTGGGAGGCAGGGCTCATTCCCCCTCCCCCCTGTATACGCTCATGTTTTGCTGTAGAAGTGATGCTACATCTATCCATTCATGTCGAAAATGCTTCGATCATTTTAAAGAAATTAGAAAATTTGTTAAAAAAAATAAAAGTGACTTAAAAGCTCTTTCACAATTTTAATAAAATATTTTTAAAATTGTTTGCGGTTTTATGCTTCTTTTTCTTGTTATATGTCCTTCCCGCACGTTAAATTTGACTATTAATAAAATATTTTAATAAAATATTTATTAATCGAAATAACTAACAATGTTCGAAAATTATTAGTAAACAATTACTTAATATTAGTTGAACCAGTAGATTATTTGGATTGTATTATTATTATATTATAATGTTTTTTTTTTCTACTTGACAAAAAAAATCACTTGAAAACTATACAGTGATGCAAGTCTTTCAATGTTTTTTTAAAACTGTATTAACACTGTATTCAAAATTAATTAAACAATACCTACATTCAGAACCTGTTGATAGGAATTTGTCATTCCTAATGGATCTGTAATTTCTGTATTTAGAAATCATAATAAAAAAAAAAAATAATACTAATAATATTATTATTAGTGTAGTTTGTAATAATATTCCGCTGAATTATATGTTTTGAATTGGAAGCTGAGTAGAATATAAGATTAGATGAGAACTGGAATATAATCTGTATTCTATTATTCGGTAGTCCTGTACAAGGATGGCCTCATTGGGAAAGCTTTATTCTCATCTCATGAATGTTAATAAATTCCATTTTTTTAACTATTTACCATTACGACCACCAATATCTTATATTATGGGCTCTTAATAATAGCTTAAAACTAATTTTAAGGAATTATTTTATTTTCCTTCCCTTTATCTTATTAATCCAATTATAGCAAAAAATTGAATTAATAAAACAATTCAGTTTTTCATAAAAATTACTGCATACTTTTTTATTAAATAATTACTTATTTCATTAAATAAGTAAATTATTAAAAAAATAGTTTTCATGTCGCAATGTGTTTCTTCATTTTCGTTGAAATTCACATGTTTTTGAAGAGAAATTTCGAAGGTTATGGCTTGCCATACATAACTATGTCGATGTTCTTCTGAATGACGTGATTCAGTAGCGCGGGGAAGACTAAAAGAAAGTTCTGCAACATGACTCTGCAATGTTGCAATGCAATGTATCTACATAAGAGAGCAAATTCAACAAAAACACGATGTAATTTCATAGTTGAATTCCACAAAAAAATTGTAAAATTGTTCGTTTTCATTTTAACCAACATTGCTCAAAATTGCGATTACTTTTTCTTATTTAAATATCATTTGTCAAAAACAAATAGTTTTGTTAAAAAACAAACAAAAACTCATCAAATAAACCAGGATTTTTTTTTTTTTTTTTTTTTTTTTCTGGTGGTTGCAAAAATGTCTCGAGAATTCTCAATTAAAATTCTCTAATGGCGTCTCCTCAAATTGCTGATTTAACGACAGACATTAACTGAGTTATTTTTTTTATGGGATTCATAAGTTAAATAAAGTTGAGAACCACTGAAATAAACAAACCATTTCAATTTATATTAAGGAAGATAGAGCTGTAGGCAATATATGATTTCCCAAATATATAAATATTAAATTACATTACAGACTAACTATTGAATGAACAATGTTAAATTCAATTCGCCTCATAACATTTCAATGCTCTAACTTAATTGATTCAATATATCGGTTTTAATTAATGTTAGACGTGAGTATCAAAGATGATAAAACTATATTTAAATGCGACCTGATTCCACTTTAGATATAAAGAGGAGAAAAAAAAAAAACATGTTGACTTCCTCATCATAGCATTAAAACGAATTCTTTTAAGTTTTGTGTTACTGACCATGACATTCAGGGCAATCAGATGTGAATTTCTCGAAAATTCCTTTAGTATTAATCTTAATTTATTTGTCTTAATAATTTTTAAGAAAAATTAAACTATTTATAATTTTTGCAAGCTTTTATATAAAAAAAAAGCCGTTTATAAAATTGATATTATTTTTATATGTTAAAGTATAAAAATTTAATTATCTAATTTTAACTTTTTTTTTGGTTTGTGTTAATATTTGCAAACTTCTTTCTAAATCCTGAATTGAAATCCAATTCTACATTCAGCAAAAATTTTCTATGTTTTTAATATTTTGTATGTTATGTATTAAAAAGTTGACATTTATTAAATATCTTTCAAATCGCAAATCCTGTACCGTATTTGCGCGTGTATAACGTAAGCTTCACTAACAGAAATTTCTCATCGTTCCCATTTGCAAGTACATGCGGAATATTAGAAAAACAAAATCAAACACGATACAAGACTAACAAATGATGTTTCACTCTTGTATGATGTTATAAAACGAAGTATTTAACTGAATTACCATCTTGGAATTATAATAATAATTTAGTGATTTGGTAATTCTCTACTTGTAATTTCCTATAGAAGTTCGTAGAAGTTGGTGCTGGTCTCTAATGTAGGAATTTAGGATTCTTTTGAATGTATCAAAAATCTCTGAATCGGATATATCTGAAGATCTACATGGTCTTTAAAGTCTAGTCTTTAGACAATACAATCGCAATTCTAGTAGTTTCTTATGTGTAAAATCCAGTTTTGTTTATGTATTCCCCTACGCAGATTCCAACTTGTTAATTGTAAAAACGTGATACATCTGAAATTTTGCAATGAAATTGAGTCAAAACATCTCTTTTCAGAGGCTATGTTTCAGAGGCTTTCAAAATTCGACAACTAGAAGCTATAGATAGCTCTGTGGCTCTCATAAGAGATTTGAGAAGCACTTCAATCAAAATGGATATGCTTATGATTAAGTTTATCAAACTGTATATTGTATAAATCGTAGAAGTCTTATATTGTTTGTTGTTATAATTCATTTTGTCAATAATTACATTCCTTATGATAAACAGCTGTTGATGTGATTAATTATAATAATAATAATTTTATTTTCATTGTTACAGTCTTAAAGTCCTGTTAAAATCACCCACCAAGAGATCCTGTCAACAGGTGCTTGAATTATGTTATACAAAATTTTTATAATTATATAAAATTAACAATATAAAAAAATACAAGTATAAATCACACAGGAATTTAAAGCCATTGTTTTATATTTAATTTTCTAAAGAAATGCTGAGAAAAAAATAATTTTTGTTAATTATATATTTTGAAATGAATAATAATAATAATAATAATAATAATAATAATAATAATACAGCTTTAAATTTTGTTTCAGAATTATATATTTGAAAAAAAAAATTATTAATTCTTATAACGTATTTTTCATAATCTTCAATACCAATCGCTTTATTAAAGATATTGTGAAGGAAAAATTGCCTTGATCATAAACGAATGGGATGATCAAGGTTAATACGATGCTATGGGAACGGAATCAATTAAAATAGTGAGTTAATTTTGATTTTGTAAATAAGGACATTAATATTAACAAAAAACATTTTTAAATGCTCACTTACATTTTTTCTTTCTTTTTTTAAAAAATCCCTCAAAATATCGAAAGTAAATAATGAAATATTTACTAATAACACTTTCTTGTTTAACATAACCATGATCTGTTTGAAAGACATTCTGTCAAACAAATGTATCCAATTATAAAACAATACTAAAATCTTTTTCTATATACTTCGTTTTTTGTAGCTTTTATTCATTTCCAAAATATATTTATTTAATTTTTTATTTTTGAAAACAATGTGTGTGTTTAATAAAGAAATAAAAATACTAATTAATTTTGGAACTGAATAAGCAATAATTATAAAAAGATAACTAAAAACCTTGCGTAATGCTTTTTTCAGTCGTGTTAGAATTTTCCAATTTAGTTATCAGCTAAAATTTTTATTTATTACTTTTTTTCGATGTATTTTTGTTCCAATATTTATTTTTACTATAATTTTATATTATAAAATAATAAGTTTCAAAACTTACCCGCTTTTGAACGAATCCATGAATCCATCGAAGAACGACCATTCTGCCAACGCGGGGGTCACAGCAAAGGTCACGAGGACCAAGCAACAGGCGAGTGGAAGCCGCATCCTCATTCACAGTGAAGGAAGAAGTCCCAAGTGCGACTCGATTGTCAACTCACAATATTTTAACGCCGGCGAATGACTCACAAACGAGAATCTCGTTTCTCGCGAGACTTCCACCGAAGTCCGAATGGCCTGCGGACTTTAATCAGGTCTTGTAACTTCTCGAAAACTCTTTTACACATTTGGAACATTTCCACGAATTGTGCGAGATTATATTTTTTTAAAATATAAATGAACAGTATCAAATTATGTAGTGTAGGATTTCTTAGTCCGGGAGGCCGCAATACATCCTTATTATTAAACTATTTATTTTTTTATCAAGAAAGATCATTTTTTTTTTTTTTCTAAAAAAGTTATTCAATCAAAAATTAAATAAAATATTCTAATAAACTTTATTTTATTTTTCGAATTAAGAAAACAGATGATTAATAAATTAGCATTTAAAATTTAAAGATCTAGTTATACAAAAACAATTATAACAATTTCTATAATTAAAATACGTAGCAATATAAGTTAATATTTTAATTTAAATTTATTAAGATAATTAGTGATATCCCTTTTCTTTCTATGCGAAATCGCTTCCGAAAGTTTTTTATCCTTGTAATGTCTTCCTTTCTGTCTCCTTCCGAATTTTGATGAAACTTTATATACATTAAGCCCTGACAAAAATATTAGTTAATGTCAGTTTTGGTTGACTTCAGTTTTAAATTTTTACCGATTTTCTTTCTTTTTAATTAATTAAATTTTATATAAACTGGAAGAATAACAGAAGTTTCGCATGATCATAAACACCAAGAAGAACAAAGCTGCTTTTTAGTTAAGTTTCGTATAAATTCTAGACTCATTTGTTTAAAAGGTGGAGAATGTTATGTACTCGCACCTATCTGGATATCTCAGCTCTTTTGTTAAATGTAAATTTATATCTTGCTATATTGTTCCGTCGACAGATAAATTTAAACACACTTTTTTTTATTACTTAAGTTTTTTATTTTCAGCTTTAAACTTTTGAATCTATAAATAAGTTTATGCAATTCTTCAATCTCAATGTATTGTTACCGTTTTTCAATTTTTGTTAAAATTCACGATTGCATTTTATGCGACTTCCATCGTTAAGTCTTTATAGGTAATAAATAAATAAATATTACGAGTTTTCCAGCAAAAATCCCCAAAATAACTTTTGCTATTTGCAATTTTGAATCTATATTACTAAATCCTTTATTTCTCTGTCTTTCCGGCGCATTTGTTAATTATTAGCTTCCCTTGCTGAGAAAGCCAGACTATAAAATTTCCTTTTTTTTAAAATTTCTTTTCGCTTTGCATGGGATTCGAACCGAGGACCTACGTCCTCGTAGTCAGGAACGCTAACCTTTGGACTACTGCTTGTCCCCCAAAATCGACTACTTTTATTCTTAATGTTCGCGCGCTATCAAATAATGAGTTCATTCAAAAAGGAATAAAATATCACTTTTTGCCATAACCGCTTGGAATCGATTCTTCTTGGATTATCTCATGCTTACCAGGAGAAGACGGGGGTGGGGTGTGGCCTAGTTGAATCTAAAAATATAATAGATAATTATTATAAATGAGCAAATAATAATCTCAACAACAATAAATTTTTATATTTATACAGTATTCATTGGCTGTATGATTCGCAGGGCTTTTCAACAGAAATCTCCAACCTAATTTCCATTGATTTCAACAATTTCTAAGTTCTTCGTAAGTGATTGTTCTTCCAATTCTGCTGAAGATGAGCTTTTTTTTAATGACTCTGTTATTCAGCCTGCTCGAATAGTCTAATCCACCGATTTGGCAATATCCTAAATCTATGGTTTGAATCCCTGGTAAGGTATAGATTTCTTTTTCTTCTCTCTCTCCTATCCGTTCGATTATTGAAGATCATCTTAACTATCTTCCTAGTTATGATACGTCGTTTACCAAAGGCACTACTGTATGAGCCTCCAGTGTGTGCAGCCCTTCATAATTTCCACGGGGAATAGAGAAGACCCTCCAATATAAAAAGTAAAGTGAAGCTGTAGAAGTAACAGACTGTGCAGACCGTGGGTCCGAGAGAGATTGAGGCTCCCAGCGATTTTGAATCAACGGGACAAGTTAAGGTCGGATGGTCAGCCCAACGCTCGTCCGTGTTTAACCCCCGAGTAAACCAGTACCCATTTGAGAGGGCTGGGTTAACCCTAGAATCCGTCTGGAGAAGAAGTAACTCGATCATACTCGATCAGCCCACAGTCTAGCTCCGAAACCATTGGACTATCGGATCCGTCCCTCCAATATGGAATATTTATAATAGAGATATTATTACAATAGTTATTTTTCGTATAGATTTATTTCAATTTTTTAAAGTAACATTTCTTCTAAATTCACAACAAATAATTGACAAAAGTTGGTGTCTACGTTTCTTACTTTTATATTGAATTCTTGCTGAATTTCTATAACCATGTGGAAGACAAAACCTCAGTAGCTTTCTGAATTATAAGTTAGGCATATTAAAGTATTACAGTGTTACACGTTAAAGTTTGTGAGAAGTTCGCCCTAGTAATAAATAAATAAATAAATATATATATATTTACATACTGTATATAAATGTGATAATCGAACAGGCAAAACTTAAAGCAAGGCCTTTGAGTTTCGCAAAGCAAAGATTTCAATCAATCTTTTGCAATTTAAAATTTAGAACAAATTTTAATATGTAAATATATGAGTTCAATTTATTGTAGACAGACGGATGATGGCAATGTAAATTACGCCCCCTAAACAATAAAAGGAGTGTCTGATGTATACATCTGAAGATTTTTGTTCTTATGCTCATAAACTTAACTTGGTTTTTCTAAAAAAGTGAACTTGGTATAGTCTTGATACGCTAATAGTCTTGGATGAGGCTATTGGATTTGCTGACGTAATAAGACTTATGATATTAAAGATTTGGCAGTAGGATAATTAGTACCAATGCTGCACAAGAACTGTACACACTCAGATGCTAGATCTTTCTAGTGAATGTAGACAAGTAGCATCAGAAGAGGACATCTCAGGAAAATTAATCAAATTACAAAAAAACACCTTAGTTATTTTTTACAAATCTTAATTAGCTGATTCCTCTATTATTGTTATTTATTATTATTATTCCATAAAAAGTGACATAGTAAAAAAAAAATAATAATACACAAAATAGAACTTAAATTTTACAAGTTTCTAAATTTGACAGTGAAAGATCTATTAGATTAACTGTGAAAAGCTACAAGTACCAAATATTAAAGAACCAAGATATGAGAAGATATCAGAGAAAAAGAGAGCCAATTGCAAGGTCAGTAATGTTACACTTAATCCACAGCATCAAGATAGCTGATGCAAGAGCTAAGTATCTAATCCATTAGTTTAGTCTATTAATTTAAGTATTTCGTTCATTTCAAATGGGCTACTTAGAAATGTGCAAATCCTAGTATTGTCAGCAAAGTTTCTTAACTGATGAGTATCAACTAATTGATGTTTTCTCTTAACTTACGTCCAGTTTTGGAGTCGATTCTTTCATAAATGTGCAACATGTCTGCATCAACACTATCTACAATAACTATTGGTCACTATCTGCCGAGTGACCAAAGATGGACATGATGTATATCAGTAATCTAACAAATAAAAGTTGTCAGACTTCCTCTGTCTAGCCATGCTTCCTATTTTACTGTACTTTGCACCATTCTCAAACAACATCCTTTTCAAATAGAACCATTATTATTCTGAAAGATCTTATGCTGTAACGGACAAACAAGTATAATTTTTTTATTAGTGTGGATAAGCATTTTTCTTATTAAAAGATACAGATTAATGTAAGGAAAAAGTAAAAACAACAAGGCCGGTCAGAATAGTTAAAGCTTTACGTGCACTGTCCATCTTTTTTCACATAAATAAAAGCCGGCCTACACGAAATTTGATGTCGCCCCGTTGCTAACGTTAGCATTATAAAACGTCGAGTAGGTCGGTTTATCACGGGGCGTGAGCATTAGCAACTCTCAGACCTCGAGGGTACACTTTCCTTTATAAGAATGCCTGGGGACGAAAGTTATGCGGCGTTGCTAATGCTCCTATAGACCGCATCTAACGATATCGCCGCAGCGCTTTCAGCGCTCGTGTAGACCGGGCCTAAGCTAAGTATATATAAATTTGTGATTGATGCTGTGGTGAAAACAAAATCAATATTAATTTCATGATGGCAGAAGGCATTAAAAAAATTAAAACTTTAAAAAACTTTAAAAATTTTAATTCTTTTTAATGCCTTCTACCATCTTTTCTTCATTAAATTAATATTGATTTTTTATTAATGACAACTAATAAATTTGAAAGAAATGCGATAAAAGAACAAGAAATAAAAGCTACTTTTTCCTTCGTCTTTTGTCGCATTTGTTTCAAATTTATTAGTTGTCATTCAATGATTCAAATCTAAAAAAATAAAAAGTTTAAAATTAATCAACAATTAAAATACAATATAATTCCATTTTTTTTTTTTAATCAATGTAAACTATGTTGAAAGCTTTCAACGGGTTATTGAAATCTCTCCAGGTATAATTTGCTAATTTTGCTTCTGTTAAAAATTGATTTGCAATTGCGGATACTCAAAATTTTCAACATCTTACAGCGATTTCCTAATCAAGGAAAAAGTTGAGAAAACAGAAATATAATTGATTCGCAATCTAATATGATTCTAAGCATTTACGAGGCCTACAACAAAACTTGATAACCTTTATTTAGGTTTGTTTTGAAAAAATGCGAAATGTTGATGAAAGACAAAGGATCCTGGAAGAGAAATAGAAAAAGAAAAAAAGACTTCAATTTATAAGCTCTTGGGATGAAAGTTTCCTGATAGTATAGGAACTCCTGTAAGCCTACCCCTTCTTCTTTTGCAGTAAAAAATAAGGAGCTTAAAGAAAAGGGAGGGGGGGGGGGCGTTTTACGTCATCTTTAATAAATTTAATTTTCTCATAGAGTAAACTTTTTTCATAAAATTTTCTCATGAAACGTCCCATGTGATATCAGAGGTTTAAGAAAATGATCAAAAAAGTCTATTTTACATTGCAAATGTATAATTATTCTTGACAAGAAAATTTTTTCTAGACCCATCCTAATTTTTTTTATATCTAAATCTATATCTATCTATCTATATTTTATAGATAGGGTGATTCAAAATTCCCTAAGCATATCCTATTTTTACAAACTTTAAAGGTAGGTCAGGAATACAAAAACAAATCGCATTCGTAGTGGATCGTATATCCGCAAACGCTACCCGAATGTGCTAGAAGATATAATAAGATTCAGATATAAAAGACAACAAGTAAGGTAGACGAGATGTTTATTAGTCCTAGGTTAACAGTATGACAGTAAGGTATACACTTGTACAGAAGGTGCTCAAAGTTTCTTCCATCAACAGTAATGATGATGATTGGCACACAAATGTTGGGAAACTGTTTACGATACAATCGTTCGCTGCCCTATAGGCTAGGGTGTACACCTGCTCTCTCAACATTAGTGAAGCGATACCTCCTACTCGTACAAAGTGAACGTCTGAAATGACGATGGCTCACATTGCCCAACTAATGGGCTGCCAAGCAGCACCCTCTAGCATATTCGGCTGGCGTTTGAGGACATGCGTTTCCACTATGAATACGGTTTATTTACGGTTTGTATTCCTGACTATTTAATATATATATCGATAGACTGGGACTGTGTCTCATGAGATAAATAAGGTTCCCAATGTTTCATTGATCTCGGGACTGAGATGAGGTCGGGTGGTCAGTCCAACTCTTGCCCACCTTTACCCCCGGGAACAAACATCCGATACCCATTCTACAGAGGGCTGGGTTGATCCTAGGATCCATTTGGAGAAGAATTCTGCGTGGAAAAATCCCAGACATCCGCCGAGGTCGGGGATCGAACCAACCTCATCCAGCAGTCAAGCTCCTTACCATTTGGCTACAGATCCCGCCTAAACAATATAGATATGTCTAAACATTAATGTCTGCGTCGTCATCATCAAAGCCCGGTCAGGTGGAGTGCATTTGCTTCGTTTCCCTATTGTTACGTCACTGAATTTACATCTTTATGTTGTCTACAAAACAGTCAGAATAATTTGTACAGCTTACTATTCCACTCAGTGGGGGTTTTGACATGTTGCGGCCCTAGGTAGTTCTAGTCGGAGGCTTCCTTTCCCCTCTCCTGGACAGAAGAACAAGTTCTCCCTCCTCTGCACTGCTCAACAATAAGTAATAATTCCAGAATCAATGTGGAGCCTGGAAAGCACATTCAAACGTGTTTTTCTTACAATCGTCAATCATATACTTATTATTATTATTTAATACAATAAATAGTTGCATTAGGGGTATCCATATATAATACGAATGTGGAAGTTATTATTAGAAATAAAAACAACAACATCTTTTCTTCTTCTTAAACATAGACTCTACATTTTGCAGATGACACTTTATCTACTTCTTTGTTTTTTTATGTTTTTATGAAGAACATTCTTTGTATCAATAAGCGTGAAGAAGTAGATAAAGTGTCATCTGCAAAATATAGCTATGTTTAAGAAGAAGAAAAGATGCTGTTGTTTTTATTTCTAATAAATAGTTGCATTGGTTTGTCATTTTTTAAAATCCCTTTCTATAAAATTAAAAACAAAAATAATTTAGACCTACGTCCCCATCCCTGTGGCCCTAATAGATCTGACTAGTCGCAAATCTGATACTGATTGCACTTGAACATTTTCTTCAATATTTGTTCTTTTGTTTGTTCGTGTGTCTTAAGTCAGATGAGGCAGACGAGCACAAGAGGCTCATTTTTCATTAAATTTGATGTGCTGGTAATTTTTGGTCCTAAGTGAAAACATAAGCCCATTTATTTTGACCTCTGTCCCTAAAAAAGTTACCCGAAATCCCTCTCTTAAATAGCTGGACTGTTTTGTTTTAAATTTCCTCCCAAGCTTTGTGGGAGGAAAATCTGAGAACGATTATTTGCTTCTCCACCGACGCGACGCCTCAAAATTGATCTTCTACGCGGGGGACGCGTTAGCCTAGTTTACTATGTAAGATATCAATCAAATTTATAATGTGAATAAATTTTGAATTTAATGAAAATTTTGAATTTCGGAAGGATATTTAATTGGAAAAGTAAGATGCAATAAGAACTTTTTAAGCAATCAAAATTTTGAAAGTGCTTTTGTATAAGTTACAATTCAACATTTCATGTTTATTTCAGAGGAATTCTTAACAACACGAAAGAATCGCATCGACTGGCCCAAAAGAAATTACTAAACCTTGAAGAGATATATCGTGTACAATGAGACAGAAACCTGAATTGGTAATGGAAAAGATGAAGTCTGTAGAAGCATTTCGTCTGCTTAAAAGAAAAACAGATAGACGATTTTTTTTTTTTTCCTTTTTTTAATACTATATATGAAAAATGTTAGAGGATTTTTTTCAGGAAATTGAGAATAAAAAAAAAAAAAAATAAAACTAATGGAACGTCCTATTTAAATGTTCCATAAATTTCATTTTTGGAAAACAGTTTGATCTGAAGTAATTTAAATATATTAAAGAAAAAAGCATCTTGGTTTACAATTCGTATTCAATTCTTCATCATAAAATGCAATAATTTATTGAATTTCAAGGCAAGAACAAATGAAATAAAAAATAAAAAAAGAAAGAAATAATTCTTGTTGTGATTCAAGAAATATGATTTTTGTTGTGATTCAATTGGGATTAATCATTAATTTCTCAGAAATTTTTCGGGCATCCGAAGAGTTTCTAGAGAATTCTCGATCCATCTCAGGTGGAGCAATGAAAGCCGGCAGGATATTGGTCCTCATGTGACAGATTAGAAAATTGCTGGTGACGTCACTCACTTCCTGATCTAAGGCGGGAAAAAGCAAGTACTACATGGAATTTTCTAGTTTTACGATTCACTGAACCCAAGTTATGCGTAATTTAATCTTAGCTTTTTACAGTGAAATGAACAAAAGATATAGAATAGACAAACAGGACCCGCTGCCACGTCCGATCTTCGGCAGCAGAAATCTCCTGTAAAAAAAGGAATAAAAACAAAAGGCGCTTCTAAAAATACCTTTGGGTAAACAAATGGAGTTTATAAACACAGGTTTGTTTTGAGTTTCAACCAATTTTTGAAAA
>JAFIDM010098053.1:0-12404 GCA_023159025.1 Thereuonema tuberculata | reverse complement strand
TAATGGCGGAAAGACTTCGTTAGCGTTAGTTCTTAGTCATTATTAGTAATTTTGTTTTATTTTAGACTTTAAATTAGTTTAGGTCAGAATTTTAGGAATTTAGGCTAATTTTAAGATATTTAAGGATTTAAGCTTAATTTAATTTAGATTAGATTTAATTAAGGATTTAATTTTAAAATAAGAATTAATTTTCTTTTTGCTGTGAATTAAGTTAAGTTAGTTGGGAGAATTACTACTTGGAATTTTCCATGAGTCGGTATTCCATATTTGGAATTGTTTGGTGAATTTGCGTATCATTGGATAATTGACCCTATCACCTTGGATGACGTAATCTTCTTGTGACTGACTTTTGTCATCTTTCCTTTCTGACAACTGTCGCAAAATGTATCTTTTACATCATTTGGGATAGTGACTTCCTCTAGTCCTCTAGAACCTTTTGATTTAATTATCTTCATCTTTTTAGGGGATATACATCCCAGTCTGGCATGCCATAATAAGTATTTATGTTTCAGTTCATTGAAGTAACTGTTGGATCTCATATTAACCGGAACGCATTTCACTTTATACAAGTTGTGAACTCTAGTCCCTATCAGGAAAACTTTACCTGTTGGATCTTTCACTACATGTTTATTGTCCCTTATATGTTGATCACAACCATGTACATCGAGTGCTCCTGCTGATATTAGGTTGACGGGTATCTTAGGCACATAGTACGTATCCGTCAGTTTAACTACTTGATGTTGGCCCTCTTGAGAAATCGACGTTCAACAGAACATTGCCTTTCCCTAGTGCTTGGCTCCGTTCGTGTGAAGCGCCATATATTAAGATTGGTTCTTTGAGTTCCTCAAAAACATCAAACCACTTGTCATTGCAAATATTGTTGCTGCTGGGACTGTCTATGAACCTTGTGGTCTTGTGCTGAGTTTCTGACTTGTCCCCATACATAACTACTATTGCTGAAAAGTGATTTTTCACCTTGTTTTTCTGGAATGTCTTTAGTATCATTATCTTCAGACTTTGCCTTTTTCTTACAATTTCTTGCTATGTGACCCCTCTTGCCGCAGTTATAACATGTTCTAGCCTCTTTCTTGACATTATACATCTGAAGTTGCAACAGCACCAAAGAAGCCTTGGAGCTTTCATTGGTGCTGGCTGCTTCGGTTCTTATGTTGCTGTGCTTACACTTGTACTCTTGCAAAAATACTATCTATGACCATCTCTGAGTTATAGTTGTTTTTCTCTTGTGATGACATATTTTGCTCGCAGAAATCGTATTCCTTCGGAAGCCTTGATAGCAGTAACCAGCTGACCTCATGGTCTGGTATAGAGCCACCTTTTGACCTTTTGAAGTGATTTCATTCACTAGAAGCTTAACCTTAAGTATGTTATCTGCAAGTCTGCATCAGTCTGCAGTTTAGTCATCGTGAATAAATCTCTCTTGAGATCTGTGACTTTCAAGTGGTCAACAACATTATACTTGGCATCAATTTCCTTTAGCAACTTATAAGGATCGTCAATTTCCTGAATCAGCATTCGGAACTTTTCCTCCAGGGATTCATTAATTCTCCCTACTGCCTTCTGAGCTTTATTGAGGAGTTTGTACTTGATCGGCTGATCCTCCATGCTTTTAATGTCATTCAATGGCGTGTTCGCAACGTCCCAAAGTCCATCTCGTTGTAGATAAGTGTGGATGTGCATCTTCCATCGTGCATAGTTCTCCCCGCTAAACTTAAGGATGACACCTGCCATATTTCCTAATGACCTTCTTCTGACTTAGATATCCCTAAGATTGTTAAAGTACTTCTTAATCTTGAAGACTCTATCTTTGTCGAAGCTAACCTTTGGTGCGTACAACCCTCGTCGCATTCAATCTTTGGTGCGCAGTTGGAAGCAAGTTCCTGGGTCCATAATTATTCTGTAGGGGAATGAAATTATTTTATTCTTTTAAGATGTTATATCAGATAAAAAGATATTGTCCGTGAATCGGTGATTTAAATAAAATAAATCATTAACTTGTTTGCCCCCTGGATTTTAACTTAAATGATTGGACTTTAAAGATATGAACTATGATATCCAAAAATTAAACAACTCAAATACGTTTAACAAAATTGCTATATTCTTTTCTTCTAAGGTTACATTTATTAACAGCTTGTTCTTGGAATTTACTTGAACTTCAATCAATGTAAATTAGTCTCTTTTCGTCTTGCGTTGATTATCCCTCGTTAATCTAAGTTGACAAAATTAACGTAACTAATGTCCTTTTAACTTCAACGCTTTCCACGTTACTTTGCTAACTTAAACTGTTGATTCTATCGTGATTCTAAAGTTCATAGATTAATGTTGACTCTACATGTCCTCGTAAGGTAAACGTAATTTGGTTACTTGCTTGCATTAATCTTCATGGTTATAATAAGACGTCTTCTTATTCTTAATACGATTATGGTTGACTCTTTCCATTTAATCGTATTACCATGATCAGTTGAATCGTAGAATCTTGTCTTGCAGATATCGAACATTTCTTGATTCGAATTTGCACCTTTCTTCCTCTCCTTGGGAATCGTACAAATCTTCGAAATATCTCCCGATATTCTTCAAACAAGTTGTTGATGTAAGGATGTTGATTTCCTGTGCTCATCTTATGTTCATAAGAGTATCAGACTTCTTCCTCCAACATCTTACAATATCGTACTTCGAATCAGCCATCTTGGTTGGTTCTTCTCCATCAGAGATTTTTTTACGATCTGTTGTTTCTTGGCTATTGCACCTTGCGTGCATTGTTGAACAGTGTTGTATTACGCGCTGTCCAACATCTGCTATTAACTACTTGTTAATAATTGTTAACACAGTTCCTTGCTTGTGTTGCACTTGCAAACAATTGGTTCGTGAGTATTAAACTGTTCTTGTTTGAATTAGGCATAGAAATAAAATGTTTAAATATTTCCAATTCAAACTACAAAAAGTAAACTATCTTATTTACAAATGTTTTCAAAATAGACAGTTTGACCAGGCCCTAGACATTTGTCTCATTTGTCTGTGTGATGAACTGGCCGTGAGCCCATAAACTCATTAGTTTTAAATTTAAAATATATTCTGTAATAAAAATATGCACAAATGCTTTAATAAGTACTTGAAATTGTAGGGGTAATAATGATGCAGAGCTAATAATTATTTATTATTTTGAAGAATAAAATTATTTACAAAATGAATATCTTCTACTCGCATTTAATGAAAAATGAGTGATAATTTCTGTTCATTGTTCTTCCTTAGGAAAGCATAATTGTAACTGAGTTCTATAATAATTTCTTCTTAGACGCACTGTATTCACTCACTTAATTTCTAGTGATTTCACTATTATAATAATTTTTTTTTTTTCACTTACATGAGGAAAAAAAAAATATTCACAAGGCAGTTATAAATAGCTCCTTGATTTTAATTCCCACTTATGATGTTGAAGCACAATAAAAAAAAAATAATAATATTGACTTTCGAGTATATCACCTAAATGATATTTAATCGATGCACATAATTTCTCTTAAACAAATAATAAACTTATATTAAATTCAATTAACGTGCCAAAACAAATCTAAGTAATTAATCCAATGAACAAGCACAAATAAAAGGATAAAAACTAATAAAATAACATTACCACGTACGCATTCAAACTATCTTACACTCAAGTCCTTTTTCAAGTGTTTCCCCCCCCCACACACACAAATTATAAAAAGCGTGCCTTCCTTCTGGAAGTTGTCAATGTGAATGGGATTGCTATCTCATAAAGGGAATATCAACAATGTGGCCCTCTATTGATGAGAACCATAACTATTTATTTTAACCATCGTCTGCTTATCTAATTATTATTATTATTATTATTATTTTTTGTGGTGTATGTGTAAATGTTATTGTTTTGTTTTTTTTATTTATTTATTATTTTTATGCGTTGTTTGTGCTTGAATCCCATATTCCAATATATTGCGAATAGATAAATCTTGATTATAACTACCTTTGGATTTAATCATCGTAGGTTCATAAAAGCGCCGTAAATATTCGTCCTTAACTTGGCGAAACACTACCGGATGCTCTGTATCTAACTCGTGGGAACTCGTTATACAATGGTCAGCTGTATAATAATTTAAATTGCCTTTGTTAACCGCCTATACATGTTCTTTTAGCCGTTTTCTAAGGCTCTTTTTGATTGACCAATATAAATACAGCAATTTACATTTGATCCCATAAATAGTATTTTGCTTTTTCAAATTTATTTGATCCTTAATAACATTTTGTTATTCCAAAATAATTCTATACTAAAGAAACTGATGAGCTTAGTATTTTTCTTATGCTGATAAGAAAAATACTAAGTCTTATAGCTTTGAATTTATGATAGTTTTAAGAAATGTTCATTTATTTTATTTAAAAAAAAATCAAGAGTTAATTCTCAAATGACTTATTATGTATTTTTTTTATTCACATGTAAGTCGCATGTAAATGTACAGTCCCGTCAGAGGAAATGTTCTATAACTGGTTTTGAAATTATATTCATGATTATTTACATAACATATAAAATACACTGTAAATGTGGTACATCAAAAAGAATATAAATAGAAACAAAATATATGAAACAAATGTTAAAGGTTGCCAACCTATAGGTGGAAATAATCGAAATGCTGCATTTCTTCCTTGAATAAAAAACTAGTATTTTTGTTTTTATTTATTTAAGGGGGGCATAGTACCTTTTTGGCAAAATTACATATTACTGTTTCTTAGAGACATAAAGAACATATTTTAAACTTAAAAAGTAAGAGAAAATATATTTTAGTTCCTTTTTTTAAGTTTTAACCATTTTTTAAAATTCTATTCCTTTTCATTAATTTTTTTTTGGATGTAATCATTGTTTTTTGCCTATAAGGGGTGTATCCATTTCAGTCAGAATTAAGTTGAAATTCTTTCAAAAAATTATTTGAGATAACGTAGAAAATTAGCATAAAAATTCAAAAAAATTGAAGTTTAGGGACATATAACAACAAAAATTACAGCTTGAATGAAAAAAAATCACACTATCCTTTAATTAACACATCATTAAAAACATGTATATAAAAAATCTAAGCATTGGAAGCAATAGGAAAAAAAAAAAAAAAAGCCTTAATTATTATTTTGTACGAAGACAAAATTGCAAAAACTTCAGTTTTGAGAAAAATGAGTTTAGGGTTCTCATTAAGACACAAAATAATGTAAAACTCATATTAACAAAGCAAAATATTTTTTATAAGTACTTCATATACCCACAATCAATTTCTGAAATGTATAAAGATGATAGAAATTTACAGTACAGTGAAAAACTTCCCTGAAACAAGCCGTTACTGAATGCATCTTTTTTTCCAAATACCTTTATTATGAACTCTTGACATACATTTAAATTATGAAAAATTGTGAAAATGGAAGATGTTTAATTCAGCAATAACGATAAATTTATTTTAAAAAATGTAGATAAGATTGAAGAAGAATGAAATTAAACTATACAGAAAAGTTACAAACAAAAATTTAAATGGCGGTTGCCAGACTTTGAAATCGAGTTATAATATTATCGATGGTTACATCTTCACCCCGGTGAACATATATCAGACCCAGACCTATCAGCCTATTTTCCGACATCGTGGCTCGTAGCCACAATTTCAGTTGCCACAAGGCTGAAAACAAACGTTCAGCTGAAGCGTTACAAATTGCGAGAGTTATCAAAACATGAGCAATATATGAATTGCTGGATACACGTCATTATCGCAACTTTTCAAAATATCACTTGGAAGATTTGGGATATGTGATGACACTCTGTCCAAGCCACTTCTCTCTCCACATGGTGAGTTCACCCTGAAGTAGCTTTTGTGCTAATACCAGTTCATGAGGCAAAATATTGAACTTCCTGGCTAAAAGCTCTGCTTTTTTTTTCCAGGACTGAAGATGAAATTTTTGTTACATTCGATGGAAAAAGTAGTGAAAGCTAAAAACAGTCAAGGACATAAGGTGGAAATCTCTCCTTAATGTCCATTAAAATGTGGTCAAGCAGAGGGATGAATACAGCTTGCTGAAAGTAAGTTTCCGGTGGATCTGCAGCCCTGTTCCTTTGACGACCACATCTCCTAGGTGGAATCAAGTGGGCATTGACTTCATCAGCCATACTTCAATTTTCGCCCAAATTTTTAAAAAATATTCCCCAGCCTTTTCATGGCGTGTGGAAAGAACTGATATCAAATTTGATATCGTTTCTGCTGCTGCTTCCAAACGCAAGTCAGCTTTTTGGAAATAGCTTGCTCAATGGCAGTGTTAGTGCCAGTATGTCACTTAAGCACATTACTGACACTATGGTTGGGACAAAATAAGAAGATATTCGTAGGTTATCGATTACAACTTCCAAGCATGCTGTATTTCCTACTTCCTACCACTGTACTTCTTAAGTACAGTGCCATCTGTCGCACAATGTTGTAACTAAATCCAATATTTCTGATGTCAAGAAGAATCGATTTTTTTTTTTAATCTTGTATCTTTAAACTGTCTGTACATTATTTTTGTATTTTATTATTAATATTTTTATATTATCAACATCTTTTTATTAAATTTATTTTATTTATAAGATATTAGTTGTGTTTTAATTCTATTTTTTATTTTTAAATTTATTTATTTCAGTTATTAAGTATTTATTTCACCTTTTTTTAATGTTAAATTGAATCAAACAAATTGGTCTCTTCCGCATATTTAGTAGCCCTGAAAAGGGCCTTTTTATTATTTCTGTGATTTCTAAAAAACAGCCAATACAGAGGTTAATCTGAAAGAGGTTCAAAGCTTTCATCGAAATCACTGTCACTGGAATCGGAAGTAGTGATGAGAAGGGGCTCCACTCGATTCTCAATCAGATGATCTCATTGCCAGTAGGCTTCTTCTACCTGCAATACATGATTGTAAGCAGCCATCCAATTATCTGACGATACATTTTGTACAGCTGCTGCGGTGAGATTTTCAATGTCATTGAGTTTAAAGGTTGTATTGTACTTACTGTAGGAGAACTCTAATCGACATTAGAAGCCTTTTATAAAAACTTTTGAGTCTTCATAAAGATTATAACTTAATTCTTTGTATAATGTATTTCAAATAAGAAAGTTTTATAAACTATGTTATTAATGAATGTGTTTGGACAATAATTTATACCTAACTGGTATCTACATGGGATAAATTATTATTAAGCTCTCAATTAACATTTACATTACAAATTCGCATCCTGCTAGATATTTATAATATCATAAACTTATCTATATTAGTAACTTTCATAGTTTTATTGAACTTCACTTACGTACATATTCTTTTACTTGCGCCCAAATCAACTCGATCGGATTGAGATCACAATGGTACGGTGGTAATCGCAATACTGTGTGTCCGTGAGCTGATGTTAAAGTATCGATCACATACTGCTTTCTGGCAATTTTGTAATGCTTTAGAATGCCGTATAGTTCTGCTTTCAACATATTTGCGTCATGGGGATTCCTTGACGAGCTAACCATTCAATCATTTCTGCTTTTCTGTTGTTGCTTGTTGGGGCCTTTTCAATTTCGACGGAGTGATATGATGTATTATCCATTACAATAACACAATTGGAAGGGATATTTGGTAGTAATTGTTTCTCAAACCACTCTTTGAAGCAGTCGCCATTCATCTCATCATGGTAATTTACTGAATTTGTCCGAAATCGAAACAAAAGCATACTCTTAGACACAAATCCGCTGCTGCTTCCAGCGTGGCATAAAATGAGCCGCTGACCTTTGCCGATTGGTATTTTTCGTCCACGGATACCGCACTGATCGCTGTGCCATTGTCGGTCTTTGCCGGTGTTTGTATTAACCCAAGTCTCATCCAGATAAATAACTGTTTTCCCTTCGGAATGTACCTGTTTGATTTGCCTTAAATATCTGTGTCGATGAGCTACAATATCAGGCCTTTCGATGTAAAATTGCCTCATGTCAATTCTTCCGTACTTCATTCCTAGTTTCACACAAAGAATTGTTCGTAATGATGTTTTGCCTCCCGTGAATCCAATTTTCGATTGTAATTTTGAAAGAATTTTACTAATTGTTGGATAATCATTCTCTTCAAAAATTTCACTCACCGTGGCTCTGACAACAGATAAATCGAATTCATCTAACTCCAAAATTGGCTTAGGATGTGGTCTTCTTTTTCCTGGCGTTGAAAATGAAATGCCGCCATCAGTCTTTTTTTTTCCTCGTTTACAATTCTGCATACAGTCGAAATTGACAAATTTGTTGCGATAGCAGTTTTTTTTATTATTTCATTAATAGACATTCCATCGCCCGCCCTCTTAAAATATTGAAAAACATTCCAAATTATACCTCTGGATTGGCTGTGTAAGGTCAGACCTTTCTTACTAACGCACACTTGTTCTTCCAATGCCGCCATGTTTTTTGATACTGTCTGCGTTCAGTATTTCCAGGAATAACTAAAGGATCCCCCTATTCCCGTTTTTATCATATCTTCTTAGTTTCTTATTATGGTTGAGACAAAATATCTGTCATGGCAGCCGCAGCTGGGCAAAGCTTCCAATATTTTGGGTAAATCTAAAGAGAACTGCAAAAACCAGTCATGTTTCACACCTTGTCTTGCATAACCTTGATACATTATGCTCAAGGTACTTATGAAGGGTCCGACAATGCTTGGCGGGAGTGTCAAAGAAACTTGACTCGCTCCTTGATAGTACCAACGGCATTTCGTGTGCCAGGGATTTTGTTCAACTCGGATAGGGAGAGGTTCAGCTTATGGTTATAACAAGGTGTCCAAAGAGCATTTTTTGCTTTCTGAACCTCTTTGATGGCACCACAAACTTCCGAAGTCATTAAGGACCAACCATTGGTGCCAATTCCAATACACTTGTCTAGGGAAAGACCTAGTTTCCTTAAAAGTTGAAGGACAATTTGTCCTAGGGCTTTCCCCATCATTTTAAGCTCTTCTTAGATCTCTTTCATAGATCTCTTGTTTTGTGCCCCGCATCTTCATCCGATTTGTAAGTACTATCTTCTTTTTCTTTAGCACTTTCATGATCAGCAAATGCATCAAGAAATCTTCATATACAGCATATTTATACACATATCTGATTATTACACTAAGTTGAGACTTGCGAGACAAATCCGTCTCGTCAAACAAAACAGAGTAGAAGATAGCTCCTCGAACGCTTTGTCAGTATCTTTTCTGTAATTTCTTTGCCAATACATTCTATTAGTTCATTTTGAATCGTCTTGCTAATGTAGGCTGCAGTAGAGGAAGAATTTTTCATATGTTCTTCAAGCTTTTCGTCTCCAGACGCAACCATTAGCCTAAGTGTCTCTGAAATTTCCCTCATTTCCTGATGCAGAATCAGAATCATCTTGATTTTCAGAGAAGAGCCGTCCATCATTACGGTGCCCCCTAAATGCCATACCCTGCCTTCCAAGAAAGAGCGTCGATCGTACAATGGGAACAAGCCGTTCTCTATTTTCTCGTATCTGAGCAAGTCGCTGTTGGCTCACCTGATTGATGACATCGACTTCAGGCTTGTTTTAAGTATCTAGAAAACTTTTTCCCTTTTCCACAGCAGTCTTGTGGTACTGGCTATTCTCATGATTAGCTAAGACACTTTTTATTGCTTCCTAAAAGGTCTTTAAACGTTATTAAGGGCTCAGTTACAAGTTTTTCAAAGGGACATTCTTATCCTTGCCACCTACACTTCCAACGTTGAACCAAGGACAGTACTTACTGTACAGACCCCTTGAAGAGTGAGACAAAACTAACCAATTTTTAAAAAATTGAAGGTGTTTGTGACTTAGATTACGTTTGTATTCCTTTCCTTTGCAGTTGTAAGTAGAGAATGGAAAATCGTAATCGCATGCGGCTTCCATGTATTTAGTAGTAGCTCTCGCTTTTGAAAATCAGAAACATTTTGACCTATGAAACATTCTGATCTTTGACCTATGTCATTCATTACCATTACATTAGCTGGATTCGTAGTAAAGAAGGGACGATGCAACTTACGCTTCGTTCCTTTGAATTGCAAGTGGAGGAGTCAGTCAGTGGACATTGTGGTGGCACTGGTGACTGGAGCATGCATGAGAGATGGCGCAGTGGCAACGTCCGAGCCCTCCACGACTGCAACGGATGTTTTCGGTATGGTGGGCGCTGGCCCCTGACTTGTTGCAGGTGCAGCCTCAGGTTGGTGTTTGAAGAAATTGTCGATAGTCTTCAACCACTTTGACAGATGCTGGTGGGACTGAAGGGGAACACAAATAAAAATCAATGCTTAGATAAATTTATAGTAATAAATATTTGTTATGATAACCCTGTTCTTTGTTTTCCAAACGACTGCCATAAACTACGGCTCATAACACTTATACTCAATAAAGGGAACTTGCCTTCGAGCTCGAGCTGTTGCTAGGCCCTGGATTGGATTCTATGCCTGCAGCAAGTAGCAGAAGTTGTGTGACAAGTCCATTAAAATAGTTCCACATTCCGCCTAATGTTAATAAAACTTTTGCAATAAATTGACATTTAATAAATACCTTTCTTTAACTTACAAGGAGACGACACGGCCTGGATCTTTTAATTCAGAGTGCCCTTTTGTGAGATGAAAGTACACATGAAATACTTCAAAAATATATATACATGTTGGGGCCAACCCTCTTTAGTTTTCGAGATATTCGGCGTTATTTTCGTTGATTTTGAAGTGTTAGTTGATAAGCTCCCTGTTGTCACAAAACAGGAAGTGTCATGGTGGTGCAGTGGAAACGTCGCTGCCTCTGAAGCCTAGGTATGCGCGTTCAAACCCTCTGCGGAGTAAGAATTTTTTTTTATTTTTTTTTTTAATTCCATTTCTTTTTTTGATTTTACTTTCTTTTTGTTCCTTTTTTCTATTTCTTAATTTTTTTTTTTTGTCTTTTTTCTTTATGATAATTTTTTTCTGTTTATATAATGAATATTAGAAAACAAATTTATGATTAGAAGTAAATAAATAATATTCTCATTAACTTTGGTTTTTAATTAATTAGTTGCTTAATTAATTAATTTTTTTTTATCATGTTGTGGTGAAAATCTTTTACTGTTTGTATTTAAAATTATTTCAGTTGTGCTTTTATTTTAGGAAAAAATTCAAGTTTTTATGTAAGAGTTTTAAATGTAAACTTTTTTTTTTTTTTAATTTTTTTTCTTTATTGCAAAAAAGAAACAAAATTAGTATTCTCATTAATTTTGGTTTTTAATTAGAAGTACTTTAATTCAGAAAAATAAAGTAAAACATAATTACTTTTTTTTAATACCGGTAACTAAACTTTTTTTTTAATATGCTAGTACTCATATTATAAAAAAAAAAAAAAAATTAAAAGTTATTTTTTTTTAAAGAAATATTTGCTTGGCAGTGCTCTGACAGTGTTGATCACTATATGGATCTTAAGAGTTAATATATAATAACTCTTCTTGCTTTTTCTGTCCCACTCAAGTCCTTCTCATTCCTTCTCTGAGGGTCTCTTTGATACCTTTTAAATGGTGAATCTCCTGTCCTTGACCTTCAGCCTAAAGACATGAACTTTTTCTCTTCTCACATCAGTGGAAAGGGAGAAAATTCATGTTTATCCCCTATCCCTTTATTTATTTAACATATCTTTCCCTGGAACTTAGAATTTCTAAGCTTCATACAAAGTTTAACGTTTAATCTAAACTTCTCAATTTATTAAAACCTTATTTTTTTAAGCGGTTTTTATACATTATTCAACTGATTTTGAACAAAATTGATTGTGATATTTATCATAACAGCAAACAAAGCATAAATATTTCCGACACCAAGCAGACTGACTGAAAGCTGGTTCTTTGCATTTGCAAAGATGCTTTCGGAGTTCCTCAGGAAAACAAATTTCGTTAACATTGTAGAAAATGTCTCTGCATTTATTAATTTAGCAGCATATTTCAGCATTGCTTTAAAAACTGGTGCAGACAATTGGAAGTGGATAATAGTGAATTTTAAGTGCTTAGTCTCGTGAGCTTCTTTGTCGTCCAGTCTGCAGAAGGAATGAGTTATTTTGCAGTCTCTTAATAAAGTTTTGAACTTGCCTAAAAAAATATACATGGCACAATCCTGTGCATTTAGGAGGAATGACTTTAAGAAAACATGTAACTTCATCCTCTTTATTTATGAAGATTTCATAATATGAATGGCTCCCCGGAAAAACGTTCCAAGCACCATTTTTTAAACTTTACAAAAACTAACAAAAACGTTTAAATGACAAATTTTTGAGATTTTTTTTTGTGTGTTTTTTTTAGGATGCACTATAGGTCTAGTCAAAACATTGTTAAGGATTTTTTTTCAAATTAAAACTAAAATATTAAGTTTTTGA
>JAFIDM010098052.1:0-12405 GCA_023159025.1 Thereuonema tuberculata | reverse complement strand
CTGTTTGGGACAGAAGGGGACAGCCTAATATTATGTGGTCGATCGTCTCATGTGTAGTGTGGCATTTCCTGCATCTGCCGTCGTGTGTGTTTGCGTCGTGTAGAATGTGTTTCTTGTAGTTGAGTGTGGGGATGACTTGGTCCTTTATCGCGATCATGAACCCTTCGGTCTCCCCAAACAGCTCACCACTCGTCAGCCATCTGTTCGACGCTTCCATGTCGACATGAGGTTGGCTGAGTTCGTGGCGATGTCTGCCATGGAGCTCCTTACGAGCCCATGATTCACGCAGCTGCTGTGTGTGGGTGTCGGGAGTGGTGAGTGTTAGAGAAGGGTTTGCGAGGTCCAGGGGTGTGAGGTGTGTGTCAGCCTTGACAATGGCTGAGTGGAGTGAGGAGTTTTGTGCTCTTTGGTGGAAGTGTTCCCTAAGTGTGTGTACTTGTTTTTCGTGTAGAGTGATGAGATTGATGAGTCCTCGGCCTCCCTCCTTGCGGGGAAGAGTAATCCTTTCCATAGCGGACTTGGGGTGGTGCATGTTGTGTTTCGTGAATGTAGTGCGTGTTGTACGTTGTAGTGCTTCGAGTTCAGTGTTTGTCCATGAAATTATGCAGAACGAATATGTTAGTGTGGGGACGGCAAAAGTGTTAATGGCTTTAATTTTATTTCTGGCATTGAGTTGTGTTTTGAGGATGTTGTGAACGCGAGCACAGTATGTTTTCTTGAGTGCGTTTTTGATGTTTGCGTTGTCAATGACGCGCGCTTGCTGGAAGCCCAGGTACTTGTAGGTCTCTCCCTCTTCCATGGATTGGATGGTCAACCCTTGATCCAGTTCAAAGCCCTCCAAATTCATAGTCTTCCCGCGTGTTATATGTAACTTCCGGCATTTGTCGATTCCAAATTCCATCCCAATGTCTTTGGTGAACTGTGTTGTGACTTGTAGTAAATTAGTAAGTTGTGCGTTGTTTGTGGCGTAGAGTTTAATGTCATCCATGTAGACTAAGTGTGTGATTTTGTGTGGTGTCAGAGTGCTTGAGGTAAGCCTATAACCGTGCTTTGTGTTGTCTAGCATGTGGCTTAATGGATTCAAGGCGAGGCAGAACCAAAGAGGACTCAAGGAATCTCCCTGGAAAATATCTCTCCTTATGGGAATGGGGACTGTAGTGATGGAGGTGTTGGAGGTGCGTAGGTGTAATGTTGTGTTCCAACTCTTCATCGTGGCATCCAAGAATGCCGTGATCTTGGGGTGTACTTTGTAGAGTTGAAGAGTGTGCAAAAGCCAGGAATGGGGGACAGAGTCAAATGCCTTCTTGTAGTCGATGTACGCGATGTGTAAGTTCCTATTCTTCGCGCGCGCCTGGCGCAGGATTACAGAGTCAAAAAGGAGTTGCTCCTTACAACCCTGGGAATTCCTGCGACAGCCCTTCTGCTGTTCGGAAAGAATGTTATGTGTCTCGATGTGTGTGTAAATTTTGTCTGTAAGGCAGGAGGTGCGGAGTTTGTAAAGTGTGGGGAGGCAAGTGATTGGACGGTAATTTGCAGGGTGTGCTGTTTCAGTGTTCTTGCTCTGTAGGTAAGTGACACCCTGTGTGAGGAAAAGAGGCATATGTTCTGGGTGTTGGATTATGTCAGTGAGTGCAACAGCTAGGTTCCCATGCAGGGACGTGAACCTCTTCATCCAGAAGTTCTGAACGCCGTCTGCACCAGGAGCCTTCCAATTGTGTGCATGTTTTGGTGCTGTCTGTATGTCTGCGAGAGTAATATCATGGAAGGGCATGAAGGGTAAGTGTTCAGCGAGTTGTTCTTCATCTGTGATCCATGGTGCTTTGTCATTGTGGGGGATGGGGTTGGACCACAGAGACGACCAGTATTCATGTAATGCCTCGCTGGTGGGTGTGTTTGTGTTGGGTGCAGTGGAGGGAGATGAAAGGGATCTGTAGAATTTTTCTCATTGTATTGGAAAGTATTGTTCTGTTGTTTGCGTAGAGTGCACTGTTTGTATCTTTGTAGTCTTTTTGCAAGTGCACTGAGTTTTTGTTTTAGTGTGTCGAGATGTTCCTGAACCTGGTTATGATGGTTTGAGTGTGAAGGGCGAGTGTTTATGTGCTTGAATATCTGCCTGACCTGGGACATAAGTTTCTTTGTTTTGTTTCCTGCACAGTATTGTATGAGCCTGGCTACGTCTCGTCTAAGGTCGCTGATGCGGCCTTCAAGGCGACGTCTCCAAGGGGGGGATGTATTCTTTTGACCGTGCAGTGGTAAGTATGTGGTATTGTTTGATTCCAAGTGCCCGAATGGTTCCCTGTGCCTGTCTAATTTCTTCTAATGTTTGGATATTGTCAAGGTGTTGTTGGATAGTGTGTGTGTTGAGATAGTATATGACTGTGGCGAGTTGTTTTGATGTGTGTACTTTGGAGAGTGGAGGTCTGAGTGTGGGGTCTGTGCCTGTATATTGTGCTAGTGCGGTGTAGAAATTATCATGTGCTGCTTGTTGTATGTCATTAGTTGTATTGTTGGGGAATGTGGACCGAGCGGTAGAGGCTTCTAAGGCTTCTGAGGCTTCTGTGTTTGCCATAAAGGTAATGTCTTCTGGTGGGGTGGGGTGTGGTGTCTTGTGGTTGGATTCAGCGACCTCTTCCCTAATTTGTGTAAGTATGCATGGTGGAATAAGATTGTTTACTACTATAGAACGTCGCTGATCCGCTACCCGCTGTTCGCTAAGCCCTAACGATGGATAACGTGTGGTGAATGCATGGTGTAGTGCCTGTCTGTATCCTGTGAGTTGAGTCCCTATCTGTATAACAGTGTAGAAGTCCCGCATAAGATCCTGGTTCATCTGTGATGACCATCGGATGCGCTGGCGTGGTTTCCCAGTCTTGGTGGTCGCCTGCTGTGACACAGACGAAACACTTCCGACTGTTCGGGCTGGATGGTGTTGCCCGGGCATTGTGGTAGCCATACTACAGGATGGGGTGCCACTTTCTCCACCACCACCTGCGGGAGACTGTAGTATATTTTTCGAACGGAGGCCTCTGCCTAACCCCCGAACGCGGGTGACTTTATCCTGCGCCACACCCGATGCAGCATGATCTATATTAGAACGTGTTCTCATCATAAATGGTTGGACCCTTTAGCCTAACCTAAAGCTAGTGTAGTTCCCGCCCCCACCGCGAGGAGGTAGGGTCCATGGGGGCTTATTATTATTATTATTATTTTATTATTATTATTATTATTATTATTATTATTGTCATTATTAATATTAGTATTAGTATTTTTTCGTTTATATAATTATTAAAATACAATAGTATTGAAACTGTAACACTAATCGAATCACACTTGTAAAGGGATAAAACCCATATCAAGTATAATAAATTATTATTATTATAATAAATTATTATTATTATAATTAAAATGTATTCTCCATCACAACTTTCAACTTCGCCAAATTCTTGAAATTAACAATTTATACAAAAAAGAATAATAATAAACAATATTCTTTCGACTTGTTAACGAATAATAAATGTTATATTTTTTTAATTTAAAAAAAAAAATAATTCATGCTTTATTTAGAGCTTTTTGCTGATTACATAACAGATAATGTGGGTCTTATAACCAAGTGGAAATGCGGACGAGGAGTCTGGTTCAATCTTCAGCAGAGATTAAGGATTTTTGTGGCTAAAATCTCCTGCAGACGGATCCTGGGATATATCCAGCTCTATGAAGAATGGGAACCTAGTTTCTTTCCTGGATGTTGTAGAAGGGTAGCCGTCGGGCTCACCACCCGACATCAACTTATGCCCTTTATTCAGTAAATGCGAGAAGCTTCACCTCCAGCCCAAGAGTCATTGTGGTTTTTTCTAACCTCAAATAGTTGATATATGATTTTTATAGTTTCTGGAAAGATCATAGATTTTTAATCAATCTGCATTGTACATCACAAGCATCTTTCCATAGGAATTTTTTTATTGTTATTAATAGGACTGTTGCACATCTAATATATCTTAAATGAAAAGCATTATTATTTTTATAATGTAAATGTTTCAAACCTTGGATTTCCCCATCAAAGACAACATGGAGGGTTAAGCACCAAAGCACATATTGCCAAATGTTAAAAAAAAAGTGTGCAAGAATGGTTAGGGATGTGTGATTGTGTCCATAAATTTCCTAACTATACTGGTGTTTTTGTGAAGTCCTAGTGTGCTGAGGCTGTGGTGCAACGTGTGAGGCACCAGACCATTGACGGACAGGACTATGGGTACAACATGTACTCGATCCTGCCTCCACTGCTTCTGGAGCTCGTGTGCTAGGTCGGTGTATTTACTAAACTTGGCTGAGTGAGATTTCTGCATGTTTTTGCTGATAGGCATTGCAATATCAATGAGATAGGTCTGTTTGTTGACCTTATCAACAAGTGTGATGTCTGTTGTGGTGTATGGTTTTGTTTCTGTGGATGGGGCGGTCCCAGTACAGCTTACGTGAGGCCTAATGTGAACTTTTAGTATGGGATCGTGTTCTTAATAAGTGAGTGTTTGTGTTCTAGTTGTTTATAAACGATCGACGCTACCTGATTGTGTCCGTGGAGATAGTCTGTTTGGGAGAAGAGGACGGCCTGATCTTATGTGGTCGATCGTCTTCATGCATAGTGTGACACTTCCTGCATGTGTTATCGTGAGTGTATGTTCGTGTAGAATATTTTTTTTGTAGTTGCGTGTGAGAGTGACTTGGTCCTTTATCGCGGTCGTGAACCCTTCAGTATCCCCACACAGTTCACCACTCGTCAGCCATCTGCTCGACGTTTCCATGTCTACATGGAGTCTGGCTAAGTTCATG
This sequence comes from Thereuonema tuberculata, assembly GCA_023159025.1. NCBI lineage: Eukaryota > Metazoa > Arthropoda > Chilopoda > Scutigeromorpha > Scutigeridae > Thereuonema > Thereuonema tuberculata. Next base: position 7,581 of record JAFIDM010098052.1, on the reverse strand, counting down.
GTGATGTCTGCCATATAGTTCCTAACGAGATCTGATTCACGCAGCTGCTGAATGGGGTTGTCGCGGATGGTAAATGTTGGATAAGGGTTTTAGAGATCCAGGGGGGGTTAGGTATGTGTCAGCTTTGACAATGGCTAAGTGGAGTGAGGAGTGGTCTTTTGCTCTTTGGTGAAAGTGTTCCCTCAGTATGTGCACTTGTTTTTCGTGTAGGGTGATGTGGTGGATCAGCCCTCAGCCTTCCTCCTTGCGGGGAAGATTCATCCTTCCCGTAGCGGACTGGGAGTGGTGCACGTTGTGTTTCATGAATTTAGTGCGTGTTGTTCGTTGAAGTTGTTCGAGTTCGATGTTTGTCCATCGAATTATGCCATAGGAGTGCTCATCGCCTTAATTTTTATTTCTGGCGCTGAGTTCTGTTTTGAGGATGTGGTGAACGCGAGCATGGTACCACAAAAACACGTACCCACAAATGTCTATGTGTTCTGGAGCGCATCTTTGATGTTTGTGTTGTCAATGACGCGTGCTTCCTGGAACTTGTAGGTCTCTCTCTCCCCCTTGGAGTGGAGGGCCAACCAAGATCCAGTTCAAAACCCTCTAAATTCGAGGTCTTCCAGCGTGTTATATGTAGCTTGCGGTTAATTTGTCGATTCCAGATTCCATTCCATTGTCTTTGGTGAAGTGGTGACTTGTAGTAAATTAGTAAGATGTGCATTGTTTGTGGCGTAGAGTTTAATTCATCCATGTAGAATAAGTGTGTGATTTTGATGTCAGAGAGCCTAAGGTAAGTCTTAGGACAGTGTCTAGCATTTGGCTCAATATATTAAAGGCTAGCAGAACCAAAGAGGGTTCAAGGAATCTCCCAGAAAAATATCTCTCCTTATGGGAATAGGGGCTGTAGTGATGGAGGTATTGGAGGTGCGCAGGTATACTGTTGTGTTCGACCTTTTCATCGTAGCAGCCAAGAATACCGTGATCTTGGGGTGTATTTTGTAGTGATGAAGAGTGTGTAGAAGTCATGAATGATAAACCGAATCAAATGCCTGGGAATTCCTGCAACAGCCGTTCTTGATGTTATGTGTCTCGAAGACAGGAGGTGAGGAGTTTGTAATGTGAGGGGAAACAAGTGATTAGACAAGTTTGCAAGAGTGCGCTGTTTCAGTGTTCTTGTTTTGTAGGTATCTGATAACCTGTGTGAGGAAAAGAGACTTATAGTGGGGAGGGAGAGCCAAAAAAAAACTTGAAATCTGGCAACCAATGTGCCCCTTTGGATTCAGATAGTACATGGGTAGACGAGTCTAAAAAGCCCGAGACACAAATTTTCCTGGCCCTCTAGTGGATTTGGCAGCTCATTAATCGGAAGTAAAGTGTTTAGCACTAACTCGGAAAGTGTATACACGATTCTGATTAAACTAAGCCTCCTAGAGCAAAATATACATAAGTATGACCCCCCAAATGTGGCTGCAACTGGTAAAGTTGCAAGTGACGCACCTTTGCAAACTGTCAATTCACGGTACACTAACCATTATCCTGCCTTCACACCTAGGAAAGTTTTATATCCGCTAAACTCTGTCCTGGAGAGATTGCATATTCAAGACATACAAAGAATAGACCATGTGCCTAGAGTATCGTTTGCTGCTTTTCATGCAAAAAATGAACCTGGTGTAAGAAAAATTAGATGTTAAGCGTAATTGCTTCCATTTCTAAATAACGAAATTGCGACACCAGCAATGGGGCATCATATCATAGTAATGGCAACAGCAAAATTAAATGGAAATCAAACACCCGTGATTGCATGTGACCAACCTGTATATGCTATTGGGAAGCAAGTACAATGGAAATTTTCTGACAAGTATGGCGGGGATCCAATCATGTTCATGATGGGTGGCCTTCATATCGAAATGATGGTCATTAACTTACTTGGCAAGTGGTTAACTTGCAGTGGATGGACAGAATTAGTAACAACTGCAGGTATTGCAAATTCTACTGTTGCAGAATCCTGTCTCACATCGTCGCATAAAAAAAGATCTCGCTATGCACATGAAATTACTTCAACTGGCTTGCATTATATACAGGTACAACCATTCAACAAAGCATGTGAAACAGATTCCAGCATCAGTGACCAAGGCATTGAATTGTGGATTTTGCGGAAAACATCTGAATGTCCTCAGTTCCAATAATGGAATACAGTCATCGAACTTGAGTCCCTATTAGTCCATCTTGTATTGAGTATTCTTACATCTAACTTTACAATGTTCGTGGATACTTTGACTCAGTTATGTCCGTGGACATTTGCGTTGGACGCAGTCCACTATTCTCGTTGCCAGTATATGTACGCATTTTACAGGACCTTCAGAAAAACCTCCAGATATACATGCTGAATTTCTTCGTGGCAAGTTAACGAGCATCAAAACTGCTATCCCATTTTCTGCAATATCTGACGATCAGCTTCATGATCAAAGTGATAAAGGAAGAAGTTGGAGCTATCAGAATCATTGATAGTGAAAATGCTCTGCTTAAGTGGATGGTAGCTGGTCCTAGGACCAGTTATTTAATTGAGGAATTTGAAGAGAAATCAAATTTAAGAGATGACAACATCGTGGGCGCAAAGCATCATGAGGATACCGATGCATTTCAGAAAAGCTGTTTGGCCCATGCCAAAGAAATGATTAACGTCTTAACTGAACAGGGAAATCCGTTCCAAGAAACTGATTTGGTGTCAACAGGGAGCTCTAAAACAATTCCAAGTGTCGAAGTTGTCAAGTGTGTTACGGAAGCATTTCCTGTAGGACTTAAGCAGTATGATGAATATGTCATGTTCCGTCTCCATAAAGTTCGAAATTCAATTCATGAAATTATTTCTCGGAGCAATATTCACATCTTCAAGACTACAACAAGAAAAACCGATAAAGCAAAGTCCAAGATTACTAACTTCCGTAAAGACTCCAACTTGTTCTGCAGAATGTATGTCACATTTGAAGCACGGGATGGATATTACAGATTGCATTCAAAGAAAATACGACATTAGCTTTAATCACAGCCAACCAAATGTACCAGCTAAAATATTTGATGGAGCAGCCGTAATCCACATGCTGAATCCTGGTATTGCCAAAAAACTTTCAGGATACTATCAAACTTTTTTCAAACCATACTTCAATAATCAACTGAAGAATACTTCACGATTAGATATTGCATTCGACAGATATACTAGTAATAGTTTGAAGGCAGATACCTGACAATCAAGAGGAAGTGGCATTACTATTAAAGTCGCAGACTCTACTGCAATTCCAAAGCAATATAAGCAATTCCTGTGTGTTAACGGAAACAAGACACAATTGTTCCACTTACTAGCTAAGAAAATGGTGGGAAATGAGTATTCAGGAAAACATGTTGTCTGTACTTAAGATGACCGCGTTATCACGTCAACAACTATGGACGTAGTTTCTCCCTACTCACACGAAGAAGCTGATGGCGGCCTACTTCTCCATGCTAAGCATGCAGTAGAAAGTGGACATACTCACATCTTAATACGAACTGTGGACTCGGATGTAGTGGTTATTTCAATATCACTATTCTCACAAATACAAGATACTGCAGAACTATGGATTGAGTATGATTGTGGGAAATACAGGAAATTCATTCCAATTCATGAGATTTGTGCAAAACTCTCACCGGGAATTTGCAGAAATTTATTGGCTTTTCATGCTGTAACTGGTTGCGATACAGTTTCGATATTTTGTATTTTGTTCTTGCATTGGCAAGAAGACAGCTTGGAAGGTCTGGTTGTCATTTCGTGAAATTGATTGTGTGTGGAATCAGCTCTGTACAGGCACCTCTGATATTGATGATGAATGTTGCAGCGATTTGTTATTCTACTTTATGATCACGCATCAGATCTTCAGAGCATCAAGGACTGCAGACGAGTGTTATTTACAAGAAAGAATCGAGCAATCGAAAATAAACCTCCTACAGCAGATGCGCTTCAATACAAATATCAAACGAGCTACTCTCCAAGCAAGAATTTGGAACAACAGCCTCGATGCAAAATACACAATACCTTCGCCAAGCAACTAGGGATGGTTAGAAACTTCGGGAGGATCATACCGACCTGTGTGAACAACAATTCCAGAAGTGTCAAAACACTGTGTGGAACTAACCTCTTGTCTATGCCGCAAGCGATGCACATCTTGTAAATATGTTAAATTGGGACTACGATGTACGAAACTTTATGTATGTGAAGGACAGTGCTCCGATAGTGATTGGTAATCAAAACTGAATTTCAATCATTTGGATCTTATTGTATAAGACAGCAAGATATTATAATATTTCGGTATTGTAGCTGATATTATATTGTATTTCGATGTTAGTGTATTTGACTACATATACGATATTATTGTATTTGGATATTAAACTGGAACAAAATTGTATTGTAAATTAGTTTCTTTCTCATTCTTGTACTTATGTTTTAAACTTATGTTACATTTAAGCCTTCAGTGTTCCTCATATCATTGATTTTAACATGGAAATGAAGGTTTTAAAGCCAGATTTGGGGGATATACTTATGTATATTTTGCTCTAGGAGGCTTAGTTTAATCAGAATCGTGTATACACTTTCCGAGTTAGTGCTAAACACTTTACTTCCGGTTAAGGAGCTGCCAAATCCGCTAGAGGTCCAAGAAAATTTGTGTCCCGGGCTTTTTAGACTCGTCTACCCATGTACTATCTGAATCCAAAGGGGCACATTGGCTGCCAGATTTGAAATATGTAGGCATAATTTTCAACTCTCCCACCTCACTATTACGATTTGGATGTTGAATTATATCAGTGAGTGAAATAAACCCAATCAGGACGTGAACTTCTTGATCCAGAAGTTCTGGATGCTGTCTGCACTAAGAGCCTTCCAGTTGTGTGCATGTTTTAATGCTGTCTGTATGTCCGAGAATAGTATCATGGAAGGACATGAGGATAGGTGCTCAATGAGTTATTATTTCTCTGGGATCAATGAAGCTTTGTAATTGTAGCGGATGGGATTGGATCACAAAGACGATTGGTATTCATGTAATGTCTGGTTGGTAGGAGATTGTGTTGGTTGTAGTAGAGGGAGATGTAGGGGATGTGCAGAATTTTTTCCTCATTGTAATGAAAAGTGTTCTGTTATTTTGCAGAGAGTGCACTGTTTGTATCTTTGTAATCTTTTTGCAGGTGCACTCAGTTTTTGTTTAGTGTGTCGAGATGTTCCTGAATCTGAATATGATGGTTTGAGTGTGTGGGGAGAGTGTTTATGTGCTTGAATATCTTCCTAACTGGGACATAAGTTTCTAATGTCGCTGAAATGTCTTCAAGGGGAGATATATTCTTGTGATTGTATAGTTAGAGGTATTTGGTGTTGTTTGATTCCAAGTGCCAGAATGGCTCCCTGTGCCGCGCAGTACAGTGTTGTCTGTATGTCTTCTTATGTTTGGATATTATCAAGGTAGTGTGGGATAGTGTGTGTGTTGAGATGGTATGTGACTGTGGAGAGTTGTTCTAATATGTGTGAACTTTAGGGAATGGCGGCCTGAGTGTGAGATCTGTGCCTTTGTGTTGTGCTAGTGCAGTGTAGAAATGATCATGTGCGGCTTGTAATATGTCAATAGTTTTATTGTGGGGCATGTTTTTTTCAAGTTTAATTTTTCTATGAACGAATTTTTTAAGTCATTTAGTGGCTCCTATATCAAATATATCCATGTTTGTATGACTCTTTAAATTATCATTTAACTACTCTCAGCATGATATCTCTAATTTTTATTATCTACAATGATAAATCAAAAATAACCATCAAAAATTACCATCATGATTCTTTTAAGTAATGAGTGTCAACATGTTAAACAGATATTTCGATTTCTAGAATTAAAAAGAATCTTCAAGGAAACTATTGTCACTTTAGTGTAAGTAAAGTTTTATGCAATCTTATTAAGATTGGTTGCAATTCTGAAATTAAATTTTATCCTAACCAGTTATGCTTCATTACTTCAGTAATAAATAGTGTTAACTATTGTTCTCGTTTTACTCATACCATTTTGATAGTTGAAAAAATTCGTCACAAATGCGAAACACTTTCGTAAAAGAAATTAGTTTCAGGAAATGTCTGCAATATAACAATTTTGCAGAACATCTACTTGCTCATAAGCAGAACATATTTTGGAAATATTTGGGAATCGGTCTAACTTTTTAAAAAAAATCGACCTTTACTTTTCTTTCTCTGGAACCAAGGAAAGTCAAAGTTTAGATGTCTTGGGTACATGTAATACTATGAGAATATACTTATCATTTTTTCGAAAGCTAGTCGAACTTCATTGGCATGTAATGTTAATAATCATTTTATATTGCTATTTCATATATTTTTACTATACAGAAAATTTTCAACATTTTTCAATGTTTTGGAAAATAATAATAGTTATGCATTGAGCTAATTTATAATTTCACTATAGCTATACCTTGACTTGAGAATGTCGTTGGATAATCTTCTAGACAACTGCACTGTTAACATTTTATTTTTAATCACACAAAAAGATTATAATAGTTTGTTACAAGAAGCTACTTTCAGACTATTTAATATAAAAAGTTTAGATTATTTTCAGGGTTTTTGTTATAATATTAAAAACAATGTTATTATTAAAAAAATAACTTACCTACATAGTTTTAACATTCTTTCATAAATACAGTTATCAATGCATTCTGTATAAGAGTCTGAATCACTACATTTTAAAAATGAATGATTCATTCTTTGGAACTATAAAATAAAGACATATTATCAAAAACTTGAATTTATATATAAATAATTTCCTGAAATATATTTAATGTAATGTTTTAATTGAATTGTCATTGACTGTTGTCTTTAGAGAATTAATTTGAATGCCATTGCCAAGATTGTTGGAAACGTACAAATTTACGTATATTGAGTATAGAACAGTTCTTCTTAGCTCATGAGAGCTAAAAACTTTCAAACTTTTTTTTACAAAACATGAAATTACCGATACGCAGTATATAAGTACATATATATTTCGTGATCAAAAGTTAACAACAAAAGAAAAAAATCAACGCAGAAATCAGTGTGTCCGCGAAAGTGTGGTTAGCCGATCAATTGTGCGGCGAATTTTAAAAGGAAATTATGGGATCTGTACGATAATTGCACGATATCAACGAAGGCAACCTAGATCGAAGGCTGCAATACTGTGAGTGATTCGACGACATGGTTCGCGATGATGAGGATTTTGCAGGGAAATTTATCTGGTGTGACGAGGCATAGTTTATGGGTAAAAGCCGGCAAGCAGTTGAGCGCCTTCGACGCTATACTGTCATTGATGGTTGTTACTTAGAACACCTACAATGACTCGTATGACCATTGCCATCTATTGAGCAATTATTGAACTGCACTATTGAACTATACTATGGCGCAAGAATTGTACATCTATGGCATTTTGTTACCAAGATATTGATTATCAAAGAGTGAGTAGATAGTTCTGGACCCTTCCGTATTTACACACACACACACACACATATATATATATATATATATATATATATATATATATATATATATATATT
>JAFIDM010098051.1:0-12406 GCA_023159025.1 Thereuonema tuberculata | reverse complement strand
AAAAAAAAAAAGGTCTATTTTTAGAATCTGAATACTTATTGAAAATACAGTACCTACTTAAAAACTATTTTTATCAAAAAAATCCGTGAGTTTTTTTTTTAGGCGAATTTATAAATTTCTATTATCTATTATTTAAAATTTCTATTATCGTTGGTTTGTATTGTCTGTATCTCCATCCGTTCAAATGTGTCCCCCCTAGGCAAATATTCAAGAAACCTGATATCCAATGAAACCAATAAAAATTTCCTAACTAATAACCAGCTTTGATCGAAATTGGATAAAAATTAAGGCCAGATAGCTGAAATTACTCCCTTAATCTTGCCCACCTAATACTACGACCATTTAAATTGCGTCTCAATCCCATGACTAATTTTTTTCGATGACCCCCTATTTAAGTACAAGTTTCCCCTCCCCATCCATTAACTATTAAAAATGGTATCAATAACAAAAAGCGAACGTATACAAAATTTCTGTGATTTGCTTGTGAACTGATTTCTCTGTTTAACCATGAAGTGAAAACTCATTCTTCTAAAAACTTATGATATTTTGGAGCGTTAACGTCCCTGCAGCAACAAATTAATTTTCAGCAGCGAAATCCAGAAGTTGTTTAAACAAAGTCTTGATTATTACAGAAGTAAATATTCCACTTCAATGGATTATTCTTGGGAATGGCATGAATTCTTTGTGAAAACCTTAGCGACTGAAGAAAGATGCCTGAGGCCAGTGAGGCTTCACAATTTCTTTTACAGGAAGATATAAATTTCTATTTAAGGGAGACAATCTGGTTGAAAGAGGAGATAAGGCAATTGCTGGCAAACGTGTCGGTTTTATTAGATTGCTAGAATACATTTACAATGGCTTCGGGGAATGCTAGCGTAGCCTTCTTAAAACAGCAAAAAGCATGAATTATCTTCATATCAGCACCAAAGAGCTGTGGTCCGAAGAATCATCGAGAAAATCGAACTTTGGTTTAAATCAGTGAATGCAATCCAGAGAAAATCAATTTTTTTAAAGAGTTATTGGGTTTCAATGCAAATTGAATAAATTTCATGAAATTACACACAAAAAACTGCAGATCTTATTCGGAAGTAATTTGTCTAAATTTAAAAAAAAAATACTAAATATTATAAAATAATACCAACAAGTAAACTTAATTATTGACGTAAAACATCACGAGTTGCGTTACAATAATGAAGGGAAAATTATTGGCGATGTTTTTTAATCAGTCGAATGTAAAAGAAAGAGAAAAAAACTTGATTGTCATTGTAAAGAATAATGTAAACAATAACTTAAATTAATTTTATCAATTAAAATCTTGAACATTCTGTTAACATCGAATACTTTCATTGTCATAAGTGAAGACTGGCATCTCAAATCAAGACTTTTCGAACTTGTTGAATTATGACCAACTATTATTATTATTATTATTATTATTATGTAAAAGTTTCAAATCTTGGGTTTCCCCAGCAAAGACAAAATGGCGGGTAAAGGGACCAAAGCACGTATTGCCAAGTGTAAAGACGTGCGCAAGAATGATTAGGGATGTCCATAATCTGTTGTTTTTGTCCATAATTTTTCTAACAATGCGTGTTGTGTTGAGTATCACAGCCTTCTGGAGTTGTGCATGAGTGTTTTTGTGAAGTCCTAGAGTGCTGAGACTGTGGTGCAATGTGTGAGGCACCAGACCAATGGCGGACAGGACTTAATAATAATAACAATAATAGTATACATAAACTCATGGATCAAGGAGGTCAGAAAAGACATGGAAGAAATGAAAATAGATGGAGAAGAGGTGGAGAGAAGAGAAGAATTCAGAAAAAAGATCAGGGGATTCAAGGGTTTTCAAGAAAAGGCAAAGAAGAAGACGGGAGCAAAATGGACGGAAGAAAGAAGGAAACAACATGGAGAAAGAATGAAAGAATACTGGAAGAGAAGAAAGAAGGAAGAAAAATAATCATGAGTTATTTCACGTGGCCCATACTTACTTTACTTTACGCGATCAGGCCCAGGGGACCGCGCGATGTAACAACCAAGGCTCTCCATCTGTCTCTATTTTCAGCTACCCGTCTCCAGCTCTCCGAAAGTCCCAGTCGCAAGAAGTCTTCCCTCAATCCATTCATCCATCTCTTCCTAGGTCTTCCCACTGGTCTTTTGCCTGTTGGGGTCCAATCCAATACAATTTTGGGCCACCTTGTTTCTTCCATCCTCACTACATGCCCTGCCCATTGAAGTCTCTTACTTTTCATCACCCCCCACAATATTGGGCTCCTTGTAAAGCTCATAAAGTTCGGCGTTGTGTCGTTTTCTCCATTCTCCCGTAGCTTCATCCTGGATTGGTCCATAAATTTTCCTAAGGACTTTTCTCTCAAATGTCAGTAATCGAACAAGGTCTTGTTTTCGAGTGTTCCAGGTCTGAGAACCATAAAGAACCACTGGGGATAATTAATGTTTTGTACAGTCTTAGTTTTAGCTGCTGAGATAAACTTCTGGATTTTAAAACCGGGTCCAGAGAGTAAAAACACCTGTTTCCTGCACACAGTCTTGCCTTTATCTCTGTTTCAATTGACATTACATCAGTGAAAATTGATCCAAGATATTTGAACTCTTTTACATGTTTAAACCTGGTGCCATTAACACGTGGCCCATAGTCGGCCAAATTCGAAGAAAGAAGAAGAAGTATACATAAACTGTTATGGTCTTTTTGTTGTAATTATAAAAATGAACTGATTTTGTTTTTGAATAGTTTGGATCTTTCCTATAAACACCGTAAAGTTTTTATACATGATGTTTTTGTAAGATCTTTATTTAACGACTGTACATTTTATATTTAGGATCTCCTCTAGCATTGCGTCAAACTGAAAATAATAAATGAAGAATAAGAACAACACGAAATTAATCTTATGAATTATGAATAAGAGAATTTAAAATGCTAATTGCTATCAGTTTCAACCGTTCACTCTGACAAAAAAATCCACTGTCTTAACAAAATCAGAACATCAATTTCCAAAAGCCCTAACAAACGTCCATTCTGGAAGGTTCCGTTCAGTTCGCTTAACGATGGTTACAATTCTCATAAATAAAAATTATAATTATCCTTTATTTATAAAACTATTTCTAAGCATCTCGGCTAGTTATTATTTTTAAATCATTTTAATTACTTCATTTTTCTTTTTAGGTTTTTTTTTTATTATTTTGCTTAATTGTTGTGTAGATCAGAAAACAATAAGATACAGAATAGTTACAAAGTTCGTGTTCAGTTTGCAAATATTGCAATTTACTGCACAAGAACTTCATGACCATTCTGTATATTTTATTACTTTGATTTATATTTACTTAAATAATGCAATATAAAAAAAAAAAACATTTTATTTGCTACTAGATGCATTTCGATGTAATGCTGTTTAGTTTACAGTCGCCTTAATCCAATATAATGCCTTTGTTTACTGAGGATTGTTAGCATACATTTGTTTAAAACACATACTAAACAAGATATACAACTGAAAGGGAAATAATAAAGCCGGTACATCTAAATAAGTTTTTTCTAGAAACTTTTAATAATTTAGATACATATAACGTTAACACAACCAAGGTTTCGACTTCACAAGAAGTCATTTTCAAATTCATTTTTAGCGACCCATTTGGGAGCTATTGTAATTGCGAACAAAATCGGTAGCTATTGCGTTTGTCTTGTCCGTCTCTCCGTCCGTGTTTATCCACAACTCCCGAACGGAAGGTCTGATCGATAAACGGACTTCACCATTTTCAGAGGCCCAAACAAGGTAGTAATAGATTGTTTTCAGGGGCCAGCGCCCCTCCATGTTAGAGATATTTGGCGTTGTTTTCAATGGATTTCCGGTATTAGCTTAAATGTTAGAAATGCTACCATCACATTTCAACTATCAGCTATCAGCTATAGCTTGACGGGTAAAGTCTCAGACTCATATACTGAAGGTTGTCGGTTCGAATCCTTACATCTACCTTTTTTTTCCTCTCTTAATCTTTTTGTCAATGTCCGAGTGTTTTTTTTTCTTCTTATTTTCCTATTTTTTTTTTTTTTTATTTTTCCTTACGTTACTGCACTTCCTTCTTTTATTATTGTATTTACATTTTATTATGAGTCACCCTTATGTTTATGTTTATGTAGTGAAGGTGGTTGGCAGAGAAGCCAAGCACTGCGACCGGATGTCTATTATACTATCCCACAGAAATATGGAGAGATGGAGAGAAAGACTGAGAAAGTATGGTGGGAGAAGTGCAGGGGAAACGGGAGAACCCCGAGAAAACCTGCCCAGCGCGGATCACCCAATGGGTCCTCCTTAAATTTATGGTTTAGCACAAAATTATATTCCCTTGTTAAGTTTTACAACTGTGCATTTGTCTAAAGATGTTAAATATAGCCAGTGAAACTTCAATAAAAGATTTAAAAAACATTGCTATAAAATCCTATTCAATTACTTCCGCACTATGAATAGTGGATGACTGTATTACATGACAAACCTAATCTATAAGAAACGAGCAGCGTTTGTTTCATTTTAATATTATCATCATTTAAGTATTTGCGATAGAGATGATAAAAACTGGAGAAAACATTGGGCTTAAATAAAAATAAAATCACCTACAGTTTTCACGAAATAAATAAACATAAACCAAAGGCAAACGGAACGTGATATTATTCAGTATTTCGAAATTATATGTCTCATATTAGAGGAAATTCAAACAGTCCTTTTGTATGTATTTGCTGATTAACTGCACAGACATTGTCACTTTCAGGCGTTCTGCTGTTCTGCAGCGAAAATCAACCCTGATGAGATTATGAACCCAAGGTTTGTCTTTCATCGACGTTTTCGGTTGTCTTTGTCTTCAAAGCTTTTATTTCTTATCTACACAAGAGCTGAACTCCAAAGCAGTCCCGCTTTTCACTCGCACATACGATTAACGGATGAAGAGATTTCATTTTGGCTAATCGAATCGGGTCTCGCACAGGAAATTCACTACAAATTTATTCTGTATCCTTTGTGTATGCGAATTGAATTTGCAAATTTGGGATTCGTTAATTAGCTCTAACCCTTTCTAAAAATTGTAAATTGGATGAAATCAAATCTTCCCATCTATTTTGTCGAAGCAACGAAAAGTGTAGGTTTTTTTTTTTTTAATTATTGATTATTATTCATGGATGTAAACATTTCTCCTTTCATTAAAACTAAAACAGTGGCTTCTCTTCCCTTATGCAAATTATTAATTCAATCGACCCAGTAATTTAGAAGATAAATCGAAATTACAGGTTTCTCAAGGAGTGAAAGAGGTGTTAGGCTTATTGAACGCGAATGTTTCCCCATCCCTACTTCCAAAATGTAGCCCAATCGACCGAATAGTTTGGGAAGAAATAGATTACAAAACAACCTATGCCAAAAAAAAAAAAAAGATTTTTGTGTGTTGGTTACTGAAGGACTGACGTTTTTTGGCAATGCTATGCTATCTGCCAAACATAATCAACATAAAATGATAAAAAGTCGGAACAAATGTGGAACCCGCAAAATTTAAAACAAACAGTATAGACAAATGGCGATAAAATTCATGTGCAGTAACACACTGTCTTTGGTAAATTACGAACATCCATTTCTCCAGGTCTTAGCCATTTCTATACATTCTAGTAAGAGATTTACTGTTTGTTTCACAAAAATCAAACTTCCCTATATCTTCCTATATTTCTCTTAAGCGATTCGTTGTTTCAAAAAAAAAAAAAAATCGATACAAAAATAATTATAATTTTTTTTTTTTTTTTTAATATAGCACGTTTTTAAGACTGACTAAAAAGTACAAGTAATATCTTGAGATACGAATGCCCCAACATATGATTTTTTTGATATACGACGAAAATTTTCATATAATTTACGCCTCGAAATACGAAAATATTTTTGAGATACGAATAGCTAGTACAGCTAGATGTTGTGGATCTGGTGCAGAAGCATGCAGAAGAACTCACGACGGAGGAGCTGAAGAAGTTACAAGAGATGACGCACTCAGAGGTGATGCAGGAACTCAGCAGTGAGGAGAGGGTCGAGAAAGAGGAGGTGCTATCTTCACGTGAAATTCGTGATATCCTTGCTAAGTGGCAAGAAGTATCCGATTTTGTTGAAAAGAGACACCCGGAGAAATTGTCCACAGGGAGAGCCAGTGCATTGTTCAATGACACGTGCCTTGCGCATTTTAGAAACATTCTAAAAAAGAGACAGAAACAGATCTCTCTTGATCATTTCCTTTGGAAAAGACCACGTCTTAGTGGCGATACACCCACTGCAACTGAGGCCAAAAGGGCCAGACGTGAGAGTGGCAGTGATAGTGATTAGTCTTAGTGTAAGTAAAAAAATAGTACATTTAGTAAAAAAATCTAGTTCATTTATATCATGCATACAATAAACATTGTATTTATCTTATATTAAATCTATATTTGGTTGGTATTTAAAGCATGTTAATTATTTTTTTGCGGGGGTAAATTCCTGTCACTGGAACAAATTAATTCTTTTTCCATTAATTTCTATGGGAAAAATTGATTTGATATACGATTTTTTTGATATACGACGATCGTCAAGGAAAGAATTAAATTCGTATGTCGAGGTACCACTAGTACCGTGTAATTCGGGGGAAGGTATGCGTGTTCTTCAAAATTCGTGTTCTTCGAGTATCGTGTTGTTCGGGGGTTTCCTGCACATTAAAAAAAATATTTTTTTAAATAATTATTTTCTGCTTTTTAGTCTTGTATGTATGAAATTTTTCAATCGATTTTAAACATTTAACACGAATTTAAATTTTAAACACGATAAAAAAGTGTTAATGTTAAAAGAAAGAAAAAGCCGCTGCCTTGCAATGCACGGCAACTCAGTGCCATGAGGCCATTTGCAGAAACACTTACAGCAGACACACCGTGCGGCACCGACCTGTTATCCGAAGAATTAGATTTCCCTAACGAACAGAAAAGCGAGTTAATATTGCATTGTCATCCAATTCTGAGCTATGTTTAAAGTTTCAAGTCTAGCTCATCGAGAAGTTAGTTTAAAATCAATTGCAAAATTTGTATCGAACAGACAGACAGAAGAAAGCGAGCTGATAAAAACATATTAATAAAATAGTCAAAGAAAGGTGTTCGTTTTCAATACTGAAAGTGTAAATTTGGACAAAAAAAAAAAAAAAGTCAGCAAGTACATTTAAAAATATAACATACAATTAATGGCTAACTTTTTGTTTATTTATTTATTTTTTTTTTTTTTTTTTTATTTTTTTGTCTGGAATTCATCACATTTTTTACAATCTTGGATACTTTGAGGAATAGGTTTTCAGACAGTGTTAGTTATAGTTAATATTAAGAAAGTCCCCCATTAGAATATTCAGTTAAATATTACAGTAGATTCATAAGCTATTCAAGGGCTTGATTTAGGATCTTCGTTAGGGACTCGTTGCTTTTAGGCCTCTAAGGAGATCGTGAATCATAATCACAGCTGTAGGTCATCGGAACAATTCCAAATTAAATTAAGATGGTGTTAAGATGGTGTAAGGTATCTAAGCATAAATCTTCATTCTACAGAAAGGGGATCACGAATTTGAGGTTAACCTTAGGTGATATTCAGAAGTTGAAGAGTTATAAAAATGAAAATGCATTTGTCGATATTATCAAAGATTTCAATTAGCTGCTATGAATATAGCGATAATTAACCTCTCTAATGACCGAGTTTATTTTCATTCATTTGAATCTCCAATCTAGTGGATCGATTTTTTTAAACCTAATTTCACAGGAAATGAATTCATCGAATTATTCTCTGTGCGTTGATCTGGTGGATTAATTCTCCTGAAAATTTGATAGACAAAGTAGGTTGAAGTTTGGCGTAATCGTTGAGATCTAGGAACGAGTTGAATTCTGTATTTGAAATATTTACCAAGTGAGTCTTTATTGAGGAATTACAGTAGTTGTCAAAAAAGAAGGGTTTGCCATTTATGGTCATTACGTAGCGATTGATTTTGTCTGGAAAAAAAAAGTCACCAGTCATGACGTCATCAACCGGAACTCCGAGCAGTCAGTCCAAGATGGCGTCGTTTTGTGATCGCAAAAGCGTAACCAAGAAATGACAAACCTCGCATAGCCAAGCAAGGGGAATAGTGTGGAACATTTTAATAATAACAATAACATAAAAATGTATTCGTAACTGTAGAAAATATAAAAACCAGAATGTTTTCATAATGTTTATAAGATTCAGTTAGGGATTTTAGCAACAGATGGCGCTGTTACGTCCTGGAAACATCAATCCATAAGGAACTGACGTCATCAAAAGCTCTTCATTCATGAACTGAACTTGTTGTTCCAGAAGATTCCCTTGGAAAACGAAATGATGGATTTCTGTCCTAGTACTATTAAAATGTACTTCATTGTTTCAAGTAGCAGGGATTAGTCCATTTAGATAATCCATTGAGCATCCATTTAACACCATTAAAATTAATCCGATTTAGACAATTGGAGCAAAAAATTTTTTGCATTTCGTTAATTTTTTTGACAAATGATACAGTTGTACTATTCGTATTCAGCAGAAAAACGAATATGAAAATAAATGAAAACTTTTCGTTTGTATCGTTTTCACGACGAAAAACAAAGAAAAAAATAATAAATTACCAAAAATAACATAATTAGGCAAACAGGCTGTAATTTTTTTCGAATATTTCTTGTGTGCATGGATTTTTTTGTACCCTTGATTCAGTGGCGAATATAGAATATATTTTTGGAGGGGGCCAAGATTAATGTAAGGTTAGGTTAATAATTTTAAGTAGACACCCCATGATACTTTATATCAGTTTTGCTGCTCATATTCAGAGGGTAATTTGCGCTGAATGCCCTGAATGCTGAATTCATTATTGCATAAATGCATGATTCATTAAAATATTTCAGATTACGGTACTTATTTTTTTCTTTATATTCATTATTTCGGGAGGGGCCCGGGCCCCCTTG
Organism: Thereuonema tuberculata; assembly: GCA_023159025.1. NCBI lineage: Eukaryota > Metazoa > Arthropoda > Chilopoda > Scutigeromorpha > Scutigeridae > Thereuonema > Thereuonema tuberculata. The sequence continues at coordinate 3,417 of JAFIDM010098051.1, read as the reverse complement.
CGGCCTCCCCCCCCCCATTATATTTGCCCTTGCCTTGATTTAATATTTTCGCATCAAACCCGAAACCCAGTAGACAGTTGCATTGATCATCCTACATGTTGTTAATTGGAAAAAAAACATTCCTAGATCACGTTCTATTGTCCAACAACTATGGGTTTTTTCCTTTTTCGGCATTAATTTCAGTCTTTTTAACATTCAAAAAGTGTGTTAGTTTGAGGGAAGGCGCACAAGAGTTCATTAGGGCTCTGTGCCCAGAATACAAGATGGGAAACCGTGTAAGTTTTGGAATCTCCAACCTACCATTAATTTTGCAGTTCCGTTGTTCGGACTTACCACAGCTGGGATCGATGCCTCCGCCCACACACAAGCCATTCGCCGCCTCCGCACAGTCCGTCATTGTTAACTACACTCTGCGAGAAGACCGTCTTCTCCACAGACCTCAACGACATCGCTCTCGTACATAATTAAGGCCTCAGAGAAAGAAAGACAGACTTGGGAAGGTTTTACGGTTTTTCTTCCTTTGCTTAATGGTCATGAGATGGAGGCGACTCCCCTCCCCCGCATCCAATCAGCACTTGGTAATTTGACTTCAATTAGTCCTACTTCTATGCTAATGAAACACTGATTCTGTCTTACATAATGTGTAATTTTAGTCTGGAATGATAATGGAACCAATCCCACAAGATTTACATCTTTCAAATAATTTAAAATACAACTCCAAACCAATTTTTCGACGTCTGTTCTTAGGCTTCTTTCTCAAACTCTTATACGAAACACTATGAAATACTTATAAAGAAATTACAAACAACTAAAACAAGGAACTAATTAATGCGAGGACTAAAAGGAACATTGTTCAAATAAAAAAAAAATGCATGATCATCAGATCTCGTCTTATGACGGGATGTTAGGCGTACGGTGTTGCTATTAAGTTGAATGGTAGGTCTACTTAGATCTAGAGATGGGCAAAGTCGTTCTTTTTACTGAACTAGTTCTTTTGAGATAGTTCTTTTTATTGAACTAGTTCAAATGAACTAAGTCGTTCTTTTTAACTTAACAACCAAAAAAAAAGAAGGTTTTCAAATACTTTTACAACCAAAAAAAAAAAAAAAGGTTCTCAAATACTTAATATAAAACGAAATAAACCAATTCCAATAGCCAATAGTGGAGTGGTAAAAGAACGAACTAGTTCATTTGAACTAGGTCGTTCGTGAACTATAGTTCTTTTCATGAACTAGTTCTTTTGAACTAGGTCGTTCATTGAACTAGTTTTTTTATACGAACTACCCATCCCTATTTAGATCCCAAGGAACATACGATAGCTCAGAGACGCCGGAGATAAGGCTTCCGACATTTCATAACTCCGAAACTAAATTGAACTTATAGTCTTAAGACTACTGTACATTTGAAACTTTTGAAAACGGTTATTTTGTAATGAAACATTTTTTTTTTAACTTGTCATTGTATCACTGATCCAAATACTGAATCATCTTCATAATTCATCATTAGTAAACCCTGACAATGTATGGATAATCTAACAACCCTTAATGGCCAGCCCAAAGCTCACCCGCCTGCACGGAAGAAAGAAGTCCAACTGCCATTTACAGAGTGTGGAGGAGAATTTTTCTGGGAAAATACCCGATTTCCTCTTGGGATGGAATCTAGCTTCTCCAAATCCACAGTAACTTATCGCTTGGACCATGCATTAATATTAAATAAGACTAGCCAAAATTTTAAAAAAAAAGTTATAAAAACGATTTTGAATGTTCAAAATAATCTCCATTTATTGTATACGTGCAAAACGAACTGGCAAATCCTGAAACTGCTCCGAGGTATTGTCTTTCAGATACTCTCTTGGTCGCCTGAATACCATCTCTAAAACCTTGTTCTTGCAGATTCCTCTTAACTCTCGTCAATTAAAATAAAAAACAAAAAATAAAATAAACAAAAAAATTATCGACGGCAAATCTGGTGAATAGGGAGGTAATCGGTAATTGTGATCACTTTTGCGGTCTTAGTTCATCCTGAATTGAGTTACGACCTTCACCGAATGCACATTGGCAGGTAAACCGTGAAAGCAATAACAATCTGGTGAATCTTTTTCCTCGAACGCTTTCATCTCAGTTTTGTCGAACTTAAGTTGATGACGGAGCTTTTGTTCCATCATTGAAATATCTTACACAGACAAGAATAACTCTTTTAACAACAACTCATCTAAAAAGTGACATTTCCGGACTAATGCCGATGAAAAGAGCTATTAAACCTAGAAGTACTAACTTATAAGATGTACTATTCCCTGCATTGTTTTACTGCATTGCTTGACAAAGAAATACGGAGTACTTAATAGACTTTTTCTGAATAAATTTTTAACTTAAACAGTTGTTTGTTTTTTGTTTTTTTTTTCAATTGTTATTGTTCAATAACATTAGTAAACGGATGTCAATAACATTGCGAACATAGTTTTTTAGGCTTTTGAGTCTTACACAGTATTTCCGGTTTGTCTGTCTGTCTGTGGACAAGTATCAACTCAGCAACCCCGAAGGCTAGAGACTTGATTAGGGTACCGTTGAAAAGGTCTTGCCACGAGTAGTTCAGATCCGTAGAGTTTGTGTCTCTAACTGGTCGGGCTCCAAAGTAGCGATAGCGATTAGTAAGCCAATCACAATGCTTCGCAACGGCTTCTGATAATGAATGAAAGTATGTATAATCTAATAAATCTTATTTTAATCCCTAATTCACATTTACGGGATATGCTAAACGTTCAAAGAAAACAATCATATGTTTTAAGCAAAGAGGCAAACGTGTCTTTAGAAAAGAGACAGTATTTGTCAGCAACTGAAACTGTCCAATAGGTTCTTAGATTTTCAGTTTAATAATGATAGTTATCTCATAATTTTGTCCAAATATCTTCGTGGCCTAAAAAACATAAGCATTTATAGCTCCAGTGTTGCAGGATAGGAGCTTGTTGCACAAATCCAAGAAATCAATGCTTTGTCGTGGGCATTTTCAATATCATCTCTTTTGATCATTCTTTTTACTGTCAATAAATCAGAGCCGTTTCTAGGTATTCTGCCGCCCTAGGCGAGAACTGAAAATGCCGCCCCCTCCCTTTCACTACCATCACTCTCTAATCCAGTGTTTCCCAACCTTTTTTGTGCTATGTCCCACCTAAAGTATCTAAAGTATGCTATGCCCCACCAAAAAAAACAACAACCGACTTTTCAACTTTTACTACCAAAAAAAACAAAACAATTATACATTTTCCAATTGCCCCCCCCCTTAACAATCAAATTGTCCCCTGTGGCTCTAATCTATACACCCTCTGCCCATTCCACCACCAGAAACATCCAAAGGCATAACAAAATCAACAATGCGAATCTTCTATTATACATTGAATCATTAAACCCGTTATATCCCCCC
>JAFIDM010098050.1:0-12407 GCA_023159025.1 Thereuonema tuberculata | reverse complement strand
TGTAGAGTTCAAAATAAACTTTCTCATATTTTAAGTGAGATTGAAAACTTCATGAAATCTAACATTTTATAAATTAAACTTTCGAATAATTTTTCTTTATAAAGGCTATTTAAAAGGAGTTCTATTGATTTTCCAATCCTTGTCATCTTAGTCACGTCAGTTAGTTGTATTTCTTTTATCAGTTATCAGGTATCAATCTTATTCCTTCGAATCGTTTCATTCCATAGGCAAAGGAGAATTGAGACATTAAATATAATGTTAAGTTGATAAAACAATGGAGAAACGGAAATAAACAAGAAGTTACAGACATAACTTTAAGAGTACTTAAAGATGAGCGGGCTTCGACTAGTTCATTTCTACATTCACTGCCTCTACTATCATCTCATGAGTCACTTCCAATTGTTCGTCAGCGTTGATCCACTCGGCTGCATCGTTTTCAGTGATTGTTTCATCTGCCAATCTTTGAGCTAGCTGTGCAAGGATGAGATCGATTCATGTTCTATGGGCAAAGTTTATTGATTTTCCATGATGTTTAATAACTTCCTCCACGACTTAAGAGTAGAACTTTTTACCTCGTTCCATACCTCAGCTGACATGTAAACACCATCTTTAGTTGTGATTTTTATAAGAGTCTGTACGACGTCGTTTCTTTCATCAATTGCACTAATGAGGATTTTCAAAAGTTTGCGGTTATAGTTACGCTTCAGGTTTTCAAACACACCTTGGGCTGGAGAAGAGGTATGACGTTGGGGGTTAAAAAGATGGTCTTAATATCGCCAGAAACCATTTCTTCTGTATCAGGATGAGCAGGGCAGTTGTCCATTACTAAAAGCGCTTTTCGAGGCAGGTTGTTTTCTTTTAAAAAGTTTTCAACTTGTGGCACAAAGTCAGTGAAACACCAGTCTTTAAAAATTTTAGCGTCCATCCATGCATTTGTCTGACTTTTGTATAGCACAGGCAGGTTAGGAATATACATATTTTTGAAAGCACGGGGCTTGGCAGATTTCCCTATCATCAATAACTTTAACTTACAATCCCCGCTAGCATTACAGCAAGCCGTGAGTGTGACTCTATTTTTTGATCTTTTAACACCAGGAGAGGAAGCCTCTTTTTTAAAAGCAAGTGTTTCTGTAGGAAGCATATGGTAGTTCAAGCCCGTTTCGTCACAGTTAAAAATCTGTTGAGGTGAGAAATCTCCATATTTAATCAGAGTTTCAATTCATCCTTGAACTGTAGTACGATGGTATGATTGAACGATAATTTCTCACCAGAAATGTTTAGCTCCCTCATCCCATACCTTGTTTATCAGCAATGAAGCCACCCTGTGCTTGCTGTAAATTCTTCTTCTCCGTCTTTAAACTTTTCGTGGAATTCAATAGCCTTTTCCAGTAGCATAGGCCCACTCACTGGACTTCCTTTGCTCCGGAGCTATGTAAACCACGTAAACAAGGCACTTGAAGTTTTTCAAACTCAAATGGTGTTCTGAGAGTTTTTCTGAGTTTTTCGTTTATCACTCTCGTTGTTCTTTTGCGAACACCGTTTTTCGATTTCGGCCCGTTTTCTTCTCCAGTCTCCTATGGTCACTTCTCCCACACCTAAATCTGAAGCCACGTTTTTAATTGTCTCTTCTTTATCGAGTCTGTTGATGGTTCGTAATTTAGTCTGCAAAGACACAATAGTTCTTTTGCGTTTAGCACTCATCACGTAACCAATACAAACAAATCAAAACAAACCTAAACGAACTGTTCACTAGCACAATGAAAAAGGCAGTTCGCTATGCGGGCCGCCCCCTCCCATCCCTATTGTTTCTATTTTTACACTACTTTGTGCGGCGCTTTACCCGAACGCTTCTACATCGTAAAACGGGATTTTTTTTTTTTTTTGGGACTAACTCGGTTACCCTGGAACTCGGTTCGTCAGGGCTCGGATAACCCAGGCTCTACTGTACAATAAAAAAAGCGAACAAATTTTATCAAATTTGCATTTGAGATCTCTGTTAAAAAGTATAAAATAATAACGCACATGATAAACTAAGATGAACACTATAACTTCACAGACTACTTATCAAGATAGAATTTTTCCGGCTGAGTGGTAATCCTGAAAAAAGCTGTGCAGATGCCAGCGAAATCGAGGATTTGTTTTTCATCCCCTTTCCTTATGAATGTTTTTTTTTGTTTTTACTTTTCGATGAAACTTTATACAGAAGTTAAATTTTTAGTTCCAATTAAAAATTTCTCTTTTTACATTCAAAACTGATATACCAATAGATCTTACTCTGTTTTAGGATATGAAAGGTTTTAGATACCCGAAATTTAAAGAATTTGATTAAATTTCAAGTTTCCTCAAAAGGGAACATTTCCAGAAAAAGATGTTTCCAACAAAAACTTATTGTCACGGAAGAGGAATTGTCTAAGGAACCACAGATGTCTTAAGGTTCTGTCTCAACCAAACCTTTTATTTCTTTTAAATATTTATTTTTCGAATGCACCTAAAATTCTGAAAATTTAAATATGAACTTGTGAAGCAAGTTATATTTTAGTTATATATTCTTGAAGTTATATTTTTTTGTTTTTATTTTTCAAAATATTCTACAATTAATTAAATTGAAATTTAATAGTAGTAAATTTTGGGATTTTTTTTTCCCGAGGAAGTAATCGATATTTTCAACTTGACGAAAACCTGAAATCATAAAAAATTTGCAAAACAATGATTTGCAAACTAAAATATTTATTAATTTAGTGTAACAGTTAATTTCTAAAAAAATATTTAATCTCACAAAATTTAAAAAAAAAAAAAAAAATTATTTGTTGAATGATCAAATTCATGAATTTCCTGATTGTCCACTAGATTCTACACTATTTTGTTTCCGGTCATAAAGCAGATGGAATATAAGCTATTTTGCGAGACATAGTCCCAAAACAAAAATAGGTCAAGAGGAGTGATCTCTCGATCTTTCATTACTTTCTTCAAACATTTTCTTTTCATATGATAAGAATGAATTAAAAAATTTTTAAGATCCAAACATATCCATTATTAGCTATAGCTTAGTAAGCATTACCATAAACATTAGATGACAGTTCAGAAATACAGTGACCTTTAAATTTCCTTTTTACTTTATATTAAATTCAAAAAATACAATTTTCCCTCAGAAATTTCTGAAGAACTTTAAAACGACTGCAAACTATTTGTTTATTTTGTCGTTACATAAAAAATTCACATTTTTACTTCAGAAGATAAAAATAATTATCGATTCAGAAGTAATTTTAACTCCTTAAATTAAGCTAAAACGAGATACAAAAAATTAAAAATAAAATATATGTAAAATATCAGATGCTAAGAAATGAGAAAGAAAAGATCTTAATGTTTTCTGTGCTCTTCCAAAGAACGCAATAAGAAACTTCTTTTTAAGTGAAAGCAATTATCAGAAGGTTTTCTGCTTCAGGCTACTTCCGGTTTAGGAGGGGTAGGAAAATGATCGCAATTAGACAAAATCCCGGTATAAATATTGAATCGATTATGTTGAGAACTGATATGGTCTAGATTTTCTAAATGAACTTCATGCAGGCATCCTTTTCAATTGTGCTTTATCTTTGAATTACAAATGCTTTAAATACACTAGTTGTTGCGTTATCTATATTAGTGTCTCTTCTAACCACTGTGCAGGTGTTTGATAGATTATAAAGTGATTTTGTGTTTATTAAAAAACATGAATTGACCTCTTGTATTTAAATTATTTGATGTTTTTATGTTATTTTATGTTATTTTTTTTTATGTTTAAAAATTCTGTTTTGATTCAGTATTCTCTAATGTTTTAGTAAAATCTGTAAAAGTATTTTCTGTAAAAAGCTGTAAAAGTAGTTTCAAGATAAAATGATTAAACAAATATATGCGATTTAAATTTTTTAAAAACACAAATTAGCTTTTAAATATATTCTTGCTTTGCGGAAAAAAAAGGTTTTACCCTAATTGCTATAATGATTCAATTTCCGTTAGAACTATCTATCAGTATGGGGTCCCTTACAAGGATAAAGATCGTTTTAATAACTCATCTTAATCCCTTTAATTGATTCCTGTAATTGTTGTATTTTAAAGCTAATTGCTCATTCACTTTGTTAATAATTTCTGTAATTGTTGATAATATTATTTAATATTTGAAATTTAAATATTTACTAGGTGGCTCCTCCAGTTATTAGCTCTTTATCGTTATCGTAATCACGGCTTGTTATTATTTTGTATTTCATCATGCAGTCTTTGTTGTCATTCTACTTGAGAATGACCGGCAAGCCCGGATCTAAACCAAGTTATAATGTATTTTATTAATAGATATTGCTATTTTATATTGTGTGTGTGGCCTTATTGATTCTTTTCTATTAAATTTTATAGACGTTAAAGTTTAGCATTCTCTTCAATTTCTTCCTTTAATTTCCTGCTCTCATTTATTTTTACTTTTATTTTTTCATTAATTCTTTATCTTGTTTCGTAGAAGTTTGGTAGAAGACAATCAGTCAAAGATTCATGAATTCTCTGATTTAAATGACTTGATTTTGATGATTAGCCTCAAGCATTTCAGTGAGAAATTTTATGAATGGGATATCAGTAGATTTATAATCACGAAATGGAGAAGTCATTATTAATGAAGTTAGATATTACCGTTTAATTTAACAGCTAAATTCAAAGTGACAGCGAATAAAAAACAAAATATTCCCTTAAAGAATATTAATACAACACGAAAGCTTACACTTATTTTGTAGATCTCCTATATAATGGAACACGATTCCAATTAGGTAAAAAATTGATGAAATTTGATTTGAAGAGGTTTTCCAAAAACATTCACTCAAATCCATGATACGAACTTTAAGAATCTTTATTTTAGAGCAACCAAAATGAATGAAATGGGAGAAATCATTTTATTAAAATCGTTAAAAATTTCATTCGATAATATGAAAACAATTCATTTAATTTCCATGAATGATTCCTTTAAAATAATGAATTGAATTTTCAATTAATTAGGAAGACAGCTTTTTTTTGCGCCGCTTATTTTACCCTAACAGCCAGTATCCGATTATAACTCCAAAAAAGGAGATAGTAACATTAATAGAATTAAAATACAAAAGCAAATTGTATTTATTCACAAAAGAAAACATTCCAATTCAGTTAGATTTTCAGTGAATAGAAAGTAGAATTGAAAACAATCAAAACGAAAATGTTATATTAACTGCAAATTTTATGTTTTGATTACAAAGTTATTGTCTTATTATGAGCAGATAGAACAATCTTTTCAAAATAGAATTCACTCTTTCATAAGCAAAGGTTGAGATATTTAACACAAGTTTCAAAACTTGTGGAAGTTTAGCATTATTTGCATTAAGCAGCAAGTATTTGTATTAAATGCGAGCATTGTATCTAGTGCTTCTCATCTTGGTCACGTCAGTTGGTTGTATTTCTTTTATCAGGTGTCAATCTTATTCCTTCGAATCGTTTCATTCCACATCTTGAACCATAAGAGGCTTCTAAGAATAGAGAGATTAAATATAATGTTAAGATGATAAAACAATGGAGAAACGGAAATAAACAAGAAGTTACAGATACAACTTTAAGACTACTTTCAATAATTCATCTTGTTTAACGTGCAGTAGTATTACTAAAAAAAAAAAAACAAAAAAAAAAAACTTTACATATTCTGGTGATCTTAATACTTTCCTTAATATTTCATCCACTCAACTACATGATTAAGTATTGACTTCCAAACTACTATTAGTCAATTACGTGTCTCATTTTACCTGTGTTAACATTCAATTGAATAGTAAGTGAATTTCATGCAATTAGTTTTTTATTTATTTATTTTTAGTTTTTTATTTATTTTTGTGATTGAGATTTTGTAACTAATTAATGGGACTTTCTTTTGACTGCAATGCTTTCTTCTTAAGTTAATATACAAATATTAAAATTGTTTCTTTTTCCCAATTTCTTTAAGAATAATATTTTAATAATTATCAACAGAAAAATAATTCATTAAAGAAATATTCAACAGAAAGATAATTCATTAAAGAAATACACTCAAAAAACATAATAATTTTCTCTCCACTTTAATGGACACAGTATTTCGATCGGTAAATTCGTTCACCTGAAGAAAATCCGTAACTTACAGGTTGAAATATCTTATGCAATACAGTCGAGAAAAAACAATGAAGTTTTAGAAACCTGAAAAGATGTTTATCTCGACTGCATTAATTATATAATGTTACGGATTTATAGTAATTTCTTCCCAGGTTTTCCAGGTTTTTTTTTTCTTTTCCAGACGGACCCTAGGGTTTACCAAGCCTTCTGCCAAAAGGATACTGGGTTACTTACTCGGGGGTTAAAGGTGAGAGGGAGTCGAGCAGACTACACGACCCTAATTAGATCCGTTGGTCGAGAATCGCTGGAGCCTAGACCTCTCGGTCATCCAAAGCCTGCATGGTCTGTTATGTTACATGTAACAGTAATCTCTTACATATTAATCTCAGAGTTATAATACAGAATTTAATTTCTTCATCAATTTCAATATTTGCTTGATTTCTGTGATAAAAACGTTTTGAAAGTTCCAGTAATTTCTGTGTGTTTCTAGGAAGTAAAACTCTTTATTCACTTCTCAATATCTGTAGAAATCAGCTGATACAATTGCTGTATTCCGAAAACTTCTTCAATTGTAAATGCATGAAAAAAATAAAAATGTTATTCGCGAACAACAATTATGTCTACTTGTTTGGACTGATTGCCCTTAACCCTTCTTAGCTTGAGTACCTTTGAAGACCACCACTGCATATTCAGTTCATCTTTTCTTTCCAACATATATTATCTGAGTCGCTCACTCTCATAATGCTTTACAATTGTAGACATACGCTGATAAAATTTGGAGAAATCAATTGTTTTTTCATAAATTTCCAGCATCCATAAATCTTGGAATATCGACGATCGTCTGGACACGTGGTATCGTACTTTATGTAGTGGTAGGTCAGATGGACTATCTGACAGTGCTGCATTTTCAAATTCTAAATATTCAAAGAACAGTCTTTTTAAAGATTGTTACAATTTATATTTCTTTAGGCACTAAAGATAGAGCTAAATAAGAAAGCGCTAAAATGATCTCACACAAATCTTTTTTGAGATACAATAAAAAATAAACAATATAAAGCAAATTTAAAATCTGTTAAAAAGTATAAATTAATAACGCGCATAATAAAACAAGATGAACACTATTAACTTCACAGACTACTTCTAAAGAAACTAGTTTTCCGGCTGTGTGCTAATCCTCGAAGAAGCTGCGCAGATGCCAGCGAAACCGATAGATTTTTATAGTTTTCATTGCCTTTTATTATGTGTGTGTGGTTTTTTTTTTTTACTTTTCAATGGAACTAAATTTTGACTTAATATTACAAATTAGTCTTTTTACATTCGAAACCGATATATCAATAGATCTTACCCTGTTTTAAGATGTGAAAGGTTTTAGATACCCCGTATTTAAAAAGTCTGATTAAATTTCCAGTTTGGACAAAAGGGAATATTTCCAGAAAAAGATGTTTTCAAGAAAAGCTCATTTGCACAGAAGAGGAAATATCTAAAGAATCACTGATGTCTTAAGGTCCTGACTCAAGGAAACCTTTTATTTCTTTTATATATTTAGTAGACGGATACTCTCGCTTCGCTCCGGAACCCTTGAATGTATAGCATTAAAAAAAAAAAAAAAAAACTTTATTTATTTACCAAATTAATATGGAGATCGCAGAATAAACGACTTCCCAGCTCGTTGTGGGCTTTTCCGCTTAACTCAAGGGTATTGCGCGTTGGCACTCACACGGGGGGGGGGGTGCAAAAACACTTCATTTTTGCATGTATCTTCCAAACGGAGAAACGTTTGTTAATGACTGATGTACCGTTCGATAGAACTTTCAAATACCAACGTTTTCTCATTATAATGTACTCTTCCAACTTTTATACTTTTCGTACGTTAGGACGTATTCGATATTTTCAACTAAAAAAAACCTGAAATGATAAAAAATTTGCAAAATAATGACTTGTATCTAATATATTTATTAGTGTAATAGTTAATTTCTAAAAAATATTTATTTTCACAATTTAAAAAGAAAATTAAGTTATTTGTTGATAAAATTGATGAATTTCCTGATTCTCTACTAGTTTCTACACCATTTTGTTTCCGGTGATAAAACAAACGGAATAGAAGTTATTTTGCAAGACGTAATCCCAAAACAAAAACAGATTAAGACGAGTGAACTCTTGCTCTTTCCGTATGATTAGAATGAATTAAAAAATTTTAATAGAGAGAAGATATATAATCTAACTATCGCTTCATAAGCATTACAATGGTCGTATGATGACAGTTTAGACATGCAGTGACCTTCAAATTTCATTTTTACTTTAGTTTAAATACAATAAACATAAATTTCCCTCAGAAATTTAAGAAAAACTTTAAAACGATCGAAAACTATTTGTTTATTTTGTCATTACATAAAAAATTCATATTTTTACTTAAGAAGACAAAAATAATAATCAATTCAGAAGTAACTTTAACTCCTTAAATTAAGCTAAAACGAGATCCAAAAAAATTACAAAAAAAATATATGGAAAATATCAGAAGCTAAGAAGTGAAAAAGAAAAGATCTTAAAGTTTTCTGTGGTCTTCCAAAGAACGCATTAAGAAACTTCATTTTATGTACAAGAAGTTTTCAGAAGGTTCAGGCTACTTCCGGTTTCAGGAGGCCATTGAATGGGTCAGGGAAATGATTGCAATTAGACAAATCTTGTGTATAAATATTTAATCGATTATGTTAAGAGCAGATATGGTATCCATTGTGAACACTTACTAGAACTGTCCCAATGGTGCAAAATGGATCTAGATTTACTAAATGAATTTAATGCAGGCATCCCTTTAATTTGTACTTACCTTTGAATTACAATGGCTTTGATTATACTAGTTGCGTCAATCTGTAATAGTGCCTCTTCTAATCACTGTGCATGTGTTTGATAGATTATAAATTGATTTTGTGTTTATTAAAAAAAATGAATTGAACCTCTTCTATTTAAATTGTTCAGTTCTTTCTTATGTTTAAAAATTATGTTTCAAACAGTTTTCCTTTGCCTGCCACAGAGTTACATGTATTTAAAAGGGAGAGTATCAATCATAGGAATACTAGAATCGACTGAAGAGACCTATTGTAGCCTTCAGCCGAACAGGGAATACAAGAAAAAGCATCCATGTCCATCCTGTGTCTTGAACAATCAATCAAGTTTCAGTTTCGTAGTTTTCGATCACAGACGTACGAACTGACAGATGATGACATGGATGGTTTAAAATTATATATTTTTTTATTAGAAGATATTAATAAATGTTGGTTTTATGTGTTTAAAGAATAACAACTCAGCAGAGTATTCCATTTGTATTAATATATTTAAGCCTTAATTCTACTTACATTTTGTTTGTTGACATCTTGTTTAAAAAAAAACAAAAAAAAAAAACAAGCAACAACATCGGAAGTCGTGCCGGCTTCCGGTTACTGTTACATATAAATAATCTGTCAATTTACCTTCCAATCAATAAATCTAAATCAAGAAGAATGCTGTTTGATATGTGAAGCCTATTGTAACGTTTCTCGATGTCTTTAAATGACAATTATTTTTTTTTTAATCTATCTTCCAAAAGTTGGAAAACGGATGATTCACATTTATTCTTCTAAAAATAATTTCCGAGCTTAGATTCGTTCTAACGCTTTACTCTCAGCGATTAATAAAATAAGATTTATAATTTCTAGAATAACTTGGACGAGTCCTTTGTAAGCAATCTGTTATTTATTCAAGCAAGAAAATATATATATCTGATAACTTTTAAGTTTTCTCCTCAAATATATCTCAGTGTTAATTCTGTTATTATTATTATCTCTTTAATCAGTTTTAATTTGAAATATAAATTAAATCTGTTTTTCCGGTGATAAATTTACTCGCGAGACCTTGAATTCCTAATATTTTAATTACTATTAATAATCTTTGTACTAATTACCATTTTCTAATGATGCACTCAAAAATCCTCAAATATTTTAAATAATTTAAGTAATTGTATTTTTATTCAAAGATGTAATCAGTGACATTTGACCTCTAGAAACTCATTTTCTTTATGTAGAAAAATAATTTCAATGGCAGATTAAGTTTTCTAAATCGAATATAAAAATTTGAACTTTCAATATTTCGTTTCAAAAAGAACGGGATAATATTCTGAATACGTTCTGAGTAAGGCCGTCAACAAAATATTCGAGTTCGAACTTGTTTTACAGCTGTTACCCATGGGTTTCTTTGATTGCATGTTGTTTTGTTTGTATGTTCGTCAATCAATGGTAAATAAAATTATTGTCTATTTCTTTGGGCAGAGAGTAATTCCTGGTTTATTGAAAGATGATCTTAACTTCATTACAATGCCCGACCATACAGAACATGTTTGAATTTGGAGTTACTTATTTACGAATTCCTAATTTAATAAAGCGCAATGGACAAATTATTCAAATACATTTTCTTTTTAAAACTTGTTATTTACAGAAAACTAAGGGTGAAATATTAGTGACAGTGTTTGGAAAGTGAAGGTCATCAAATCTGTCAGTTTATATACCTTAATACTTCTGAATCGCTGGATAGATCTTCTTAAAACATGGTATACAAATTTATGGACTAGAGATGATCAATGTTTTGCATTTGTAATTTGTAAGTGAGTTGAAATCGAGAAATCACAGCAACAAAGTTAACAAAAACCCACATACCCAAGCATTATAAAATGAAAGTCTTAAAAACGGATTATACCCAAGCATTATAAAAATGTCTTAAAAACGGATTCTATCATTCAAGTTAATCCATCTATAAAAATGTATCACATCATGAGATTTTCGAGTAGAAAGTTAAAACAAAATTCGTCCGCTAACTTGAAGACGGATATTTTTTTTTTTCTTTTGGGAAAATTCATGAGTTTATCTTGGTCGAGGTGAAATCTCAAACAGATTCATTTATTATGAGAAAGTTTTTTTTTTCTTACAAAATCAATTTTTTTTAAACAAAAATAAAAATAAAATATATACTATTGTACATAAAAAAAAAGTTTATTTACAGTTCAGTTGTACTTTCCCATTGGTTTGCTTGAAATATTTGTTGACTCATGAAGTTTAGGTATAAATTAATACAGAGTTTAAATTCGTGACTCAAGCAAATTATGGCAACTGCAAACCTTGCAAATGCGAACAATCTGAGCCAACATTTGCTGGTGTTGAGGCAGTTGCATCCAGAATTACTTCTCTCATTTCATTTTTGCCGTCTACCATAGATAATGTTTTCATCATATCTGGTAAAACATTGTTGAATAGTGATGATGTCAGGAAACTAGAGTAGTCATCAAAGGCGACAGAGTACTTGTTTGAGAACTGAATGTGAGAAGTGTTCATCCGTAAAAGTAAAAGACGGATACGGCTTTTCACTCCCGTGGGTAAAGAAGGGTCATAGAAATGTCTGAGTTCTGTGATCTGAGAGAAAATGTTTTCTTGGAAATCTTGATTTAATCTGGCTGTTAAAATGTATTTTACATTTAATGATTTTAAATCATTTGAAAGTCCCAAGAGTGATCTGATGGAGATCATAAATTCTTTCTGGAAGGGAAGCAGATGCTTTGGTTTTCCGACTCTCATACGTTCACAAACTGCTGCAAATCTCTAAGAATGTTTTCCTGTAGGTCTTTGTGAACTCGAAATCCGCAGGCTATGGGTCTCTGATTATTAGATACTCTGGAATTCATTACGTCGAATGAATGATTTACAAGCTTCACAAAGTCAGAAGTCTTTCTTGATTCAGGCATAAGATAATGAATTGCCTGTGCTGTGTGGTTACTAAACAATTGTGTAGCTTAAATACACACGATGACTTTCTCTACCTTTCACGTTTAGATGTTGCATCGTTAATTTTGGGGAAAATAGTCCAGGAATAGAAACCTTTCTATAAAACATTTATCAAACTTGCAGTTATCAGGTAAAAGAAGTCCATCGTCTAGAAAATGATTGCGAAGCAGCTTTAATGGATAAGCAACGTCGGCAAATACCAGTACTCGCTTTCTGGAATCTGCAGGATTTCCAAAATAAGGTTTTGATTATTTATTATTATTTACTAAATAGATAATAAATCTATTAACAAAATTTATTATTTACTAAATAGGTCCTTTTTTTGAAGACTCCCCCACTCCGGGATGAGATATTATCTCGATATTTCGACCAGTGCCTCGGGCCTTCTTCTGGAGATGTATATCAATTACATCAAGTTGAGTGCAGAATTAACAACTTCTGTTGTTAGTTTCTCATGTTGTTTGTTTCGAGCAACTGGACCGTATGTAT
>JAFIDM010098049.1:0-12407 GCA_023159025.1 Thereuonema tuberculata | reverse complement strand
TCCTTCCTCTTCCATTCTTTTCCTCCACTCTCTCATTACTTTCTCCATCACACAGTTGAAGAGCAATGGGGAAAGCCAATCTCCCTGTCTTACTCCTGTTTTCACCTCAAATGGTTCTGAAATCTCTCCCAAAAATTTTACTTTTGACTTCGTGTTTGTTAGAGTTTTTTTGGTGATCGCAATTGATTTGTCATCAGCTCCGAATTCCTCCAATATATTGAAAAGTGTGTCTCTGTCTATAGAATCGTATGCCTTTTTGAAGTCCACGAATGTCACATGAATGTCCTTGGATCTCAGTCTCCTGTACCTTATTATGAGTTTCAAATTTAATATCTGTTCTGCACATGATCTTCCCTTCCTGAATCCTCCCTGGTAGTCACCTAATTGTGGATCCAGTTGGGCCTCCAATCTGTTTTGTAAAGCTTTGGAAAGGATTTTGTATGTAACCGAAAGGAGTGAGATTCCCCTATAATTGTTGGCATCAGTTTTATCTCCTTTTTTGTGTATAGGGTGGATCATGGCTGTTTTCCAATCTTCCGGTATTTCCTCCGTTTCCCAGATATTTTGTATTATTTTATGTAGGCTTTTGACTGTTTTGATATCTACGCTTTTCCACATTTCTGCTATAATTGAGTTCTCTCCTGGAGCTTTATCATTTTTTAGTTCTCTAATAATCTGTTGGATTTCTGCTAGGTTCGGTGGCTTGGAGTTTTCAAATTTACATTTCAGATTTTGTTTAGGGAATTTTGTTTTCGGTTTTTCACAGTTCAGTAGTTTTTCGAAGTATTTTGCAAGTATTTTGCAGTTTTCTTGGTTATTCAGGGCTATCCTTCCTTCTTCGTTTTTGAAACATTTTTACCTCTATTGTATTATATTTTATTTGTTTCAATGTATTTGTAATATGCTCTGTATTTTTTCCTTGCCTATAATTGACTCCTTGTCTGCCTTCTCGACGGACTGCCCCTAAGCTACAGGGAAGTCACAATCATATCTATTATATACTATCAGACTATTGAAAGAGAAAAAATTATTATTAATTCTTATTAAGCAGATGAGCTCGTTTTTTTTTTGAGAATACATAAAATGAATGAAAATTATTAAGTTTCAGAGAACAATTTCAATGGAGTAAATTTGTTAATAACGAATTTAACATGCCTAATAATTCCACAAATGATAATCAAGGAAGGCACAAGAGAAAGTAAAAGGATTTCGCCACCACCCCTTCCAAGCTGCTACCGGCGATAGACGGAGATGGCCGTTTCGTCCTGTTTAGGACTCGTCAGTCAGCAAAAGTTCATCGATAACAGGCCGAGAAGGTGCAAAAGGTTAAGAATCCCAGATCCCCAAAATGAATTTTACTTTCCCTTGTGCCTTTCTTGGTTATCATATGTTAAGTTTATTAATATTTGAATAGGTTGGTTAAGTTGAGTTACCCATCATTCTGTTGATAATCTTTATAGCTTCAATCAGTAGATTCTTTATCACCTGTTTCTTATCAATATCTTCCTCTCAATACTCGAATAATTTCTAAGCTAATATTTCTTCCTCTATCTTTTTTCATTTAGAACAAAACTTCACTCAGCTTTCATTGGATACTTACAAGTGCTTTCTTATTAATATGTTATTAGATTTCTTCATTTTTTGCGTCTTATTTATACGATTTAATAATAATAATAGACAGTGACATTACCTTAAAAAACGTAAATGTAAACAACATGGAAGTCTGAAAATTGTAAAGGACCTGGTGAAAAATAAAGACAAAGTCCCTTCTCAAGAGAGAAAACAAAAAAATAGAATTACTAGAAAGGATGAAACAAATATTGAGAAAGAAAGAGAAGAAACTTTAAACATTAAAACATTGATAAGAAATTTTTACTATCCACAAAAAAATTACTAAAAATAAAATTCTTTACTGAACAAAAATTATGCTTTCATATAGCCTGAGGGATCATCAACGGGATAGCTGTTTCATCCTTAATGGGAATCCTCAGACGGTTTATCTCTAATGATGGGCTCAGACCGTGCGAAACTTATGGATATCACTTCGACTGCCGGCAGTGGCATCAAACATTAAAACTACAGCAATAAAAAAAGTAAAACTGTAAACTCCACAGTATTAAACCCCGGTAAATACTGATGATGATCCATAATAAGGATGAAACTGTCGAGGATTTCCGTTAATGATGGCTTAGTCTGTGCGAAAGCATAATCTTTGTCCACTAATGACTTTTTGTTTTTTAAGTATTGGAATTTGCGTCAAGATTATAATACTGACGGTTAGATTCCTGAATATTTCAAGGACCTACTTCTAATTATTTTCTGTGATCTATTTTCTATAAAACTACAATCTATTGATCTTTCCATTAATAGCGAAAAAAAAAATAGTATCTCTTAGTTTTAACTAGTAATTACTTTGAAGTGTAATGATTTAATTTTACCATTATGAATGATTAACGAAAGGGTTTTTCAACGTTCCACATTAGTATTAATTCGAATAAAAACTAAAACTTTTAAGAAAACGCTTTTTTTCCTTTTTTAAGTAAGTTTAATGGAAGATTGTAGATAAAACTTCAATCAATGATTTCATAGTACAAATTTCAGCTCATTGTATTGTTAGCGAAAAGAATAAACTTGCAAGTGACACTGAGAGACAATCGACTAAAATGAGATTGGTTGTTAGAAAAAGACTAAGAATAAGAAAGGCTCTATCGCTAGCAATATAGTGAGCTGAAATTTGTACAGTAAACTCCCGATTATCCGGGGGCGGATTATCCGCTTTGCAAATTATCCGCGGACCTCTCCTGTTTCCATTTTTTTGACTGTACAGTAAATTACGGAATTAATAAAAAAAAATTAAATCTAGAATAAGGTAAACAATAAAAGAGGCACATTTAGCGACGTTTAAGCAGGGGGTTTTCGTGTTTCGACACGAAAACAAAGACAATTAATCAATTTTTGGGTAAAAAAGGTAAGAAAATAAAGTAAAATAAAATAAAATAATTGTTTATAATGTATGTTCTGTCATTTTAATGTAAATAAAACATGTTAAAGCATTTTTGTGTTGATTTTCGTCCTTTTTCGTTCTATTTAGGATTATCTGCGGAATTCGCTTATCCGTGGTTGCCGCTCCACCCAATTCCGTGGATAATCAGGAGTTTACTGTGCTAAGAAATCATTGATTGAACTTTTTTCTAGAATCTTCCATCCCTATGTGGACATTTCTCTGTATTCAAATTCTTCTATTATATCTCGGGGGTGTGCTGGTTGGTTCTCGTCCTGCTCCTGGATAGCTAATATCGATCAGTGAACTAAACGCCAGTAGTTGCTTCCGTGAAGGAAGTCCCATAGTATGCCTTTCTACCTTGCTAACAGTCCTTCTCAGGACTCCCGACACGTTTCAAAATTGAGACAGCAATATCCAGATAGATTAAAAATTCATATTTGGACAAAATGCAAACAAAGCATAAAAGCTATTAGAAGGAAATTTAATATTGACAAAAAACTCATAATAAGACTGCGTGGGAAGTTTGTGAACAAAAGAATTGAAATATGGTGTCCAAATAGAATTTACGCAAAGAATCTTTACCAACATCTAAAGATGGAAACAACTAAAACAGAAGAACACATATCCCTTGGACAAAGTTATTATGAAAGGAAAAAGAAAAGGGAAAGAATGTTATCTCTTTCAAATACTAATAATCAGAATAATAGAAATCATAAACAAAATACTGATAAATTATTGCTGATGCATTGGAACGTTAGATCACTAAAACATAAAGCAGCTGAATTAGAAAAAGAAATTCAAGAAAAAAAATATAAAAATAGTCTGCATATAGGAATCATTCCTACCAAAAAACAAAAGACATCATCCAAAGTTCAAACAATATAATCTTTATAATGTGTCAAGAGAAAATTGAAAAGGTGGCGGGTTAGTTACCCTGGTCCATGAGACCTTACATGTTGATAATTGCGAAATGAAGATTATCAAAAACTTAGAATATATAAAAATGAATTTAAGAGTTACCAAAAACTTCCAATTTACTTTAATTAATGTTTATATACCATCCCAAGGAACTGAAGTGAGAGAGTTGGATACGCTTTTAAGTAATAATCAATATCACATTGTTGTTGGAGATTTCAATCGTAAACACACTAGTTGGAATTATGGACCAGACAATAGAAATGGTCCTCTTCTGTTTAACTGCATTCAAAATCATAATCTTATACTGTTAAACGAAAATAAAGAAGCTACGTATCAATCCCCTTCGACTGGAACTTTAAGTATCTTAGACTTAACGCTGTCTTCACCAACAATGGAAAGAACGATAACAAACTGGCATATTGGTGAAGATTTAGGTAGTGATCATTTCCCAGTATTTATTGAAATCTCTACTTCAAAACAACTTGTCCAAAATCCTTTCATTATACATAGTTTGTATAACATCTTCAAAGCAGACTGGATAGCCTTCACTGCGAAAACGAGAGAATTAAAAATACACCAATACACTCCAAAACAGATCGAATTAAAAATTCTTGAAGCTGCTAATCAAACTATTTCCAAAAATAAACAGAAGAAAGACCAAAAATTTAAAAATAGTTGGTGAACTGAAGAAATTAACCAATTTAGGAAAAACCGACAAAAAGCTAGAAAAAAATGGAAGTTATTACGAATGAATGAATACAGACAAGATTATAATAGATGTAATTCTCTTCTCAGAAGAGCTGTAATTGAAGCGAAAAGGAAATCTTGGAAAGAATTTGTGAGTTCAATAAATGCAAACACTCCATCTAGCACTGTTTGGAAGAAGTTTAAATCAGTTGAAGGCAACACTGGTGTGAAGATTGGTCAGATACAAAATGAAATAGGTGAGTGGTTGGAAGATGATAATGCAAAAGCAGAAGCTTTAAATTTATTTTATAACAATAGGGCTGGGAAAAGAATCCCGTGGCCCAAATATCTAACTATTGAAGAAAACCTGTTGACCACTCAGCTTGAAACTCTATTCCTGTCACATGATCCTATAGATAATCCTTTTTAATTAATAGAACTAAAAGATGCAATTGCTGAATTGAGAAACTCAGATCCAGGACCTGATGGAATTCATAATGACTTGCTTAAACACTGCTCTGAAGAAATGCTTATTAACATCTTGCAAACCTATAATAAGATATGGCAAACAGGTAACATCCCAATAGAATGGAAAACATCATTAATTATACCTATTTTGAAACCATCCAAAGATAAATCTGAAATGAAGTCATACCGCCCAATGGCTTTAACCTCATGTCTTGGCAAATTGCTGGAAAGATTAGATAATAATCGTTTAACATGGAACTTAGAAAAATACAATCTCTTAGCTCAATCTCAATATGCTAACAGGAAACAGAGAAGTACCAATGATGCATTAATGTACCTTACCAATCATATTTATGCTCACTTCGAAAAACAAGAATCGACTTTAGCAGTGTTTTTAGACTTTGAAGCTGATTTTGATAAGATTCCTCATACCACTATTCTATTAAAGTGTATGAAAATAGGCTTAAAAGGAAATATGTTAAGATATTTGTTAAACTTTTTAAATAATCGCTCTATTAAAACATTAGTCAATGGCCAGCAATCAAGAAGTGCAAGTATTGAGAATGGAACCCCTCAAGGTGCAGTTATAAGTTCAACTTTATTTAATATTGCAGTCTGTGATATTGAAAACGTTCTACATCTAAATGTTAAATGTATTACTTATGCAGATGATGTGACATTCTTCACTTCTCATAAAAACCCAGATGAAGCTAATAACGTAATGCAATTAGCTTTAAATCAAATTTAAAAATGGTGTGAAAAATGGTCATTAATTATCTCTGTTCAAAAATCAGAAACTGCTTTCTTCACAAGGAAAAATAAGTTTGCCGACTATATCCCCCATTTAACAATAAATAATAAGAATCTTTAGTATAATCACTGCCCTAGGTTGCTTGGAATATACCTAGATAAAAAACTGAGATGGAAATATCACATTGAAAAGACAGTTGAGGAGAGCAACAAGCGTTTAAATGCCATCAAAATAATTGCTAGTAGACAATGGGGAGCTGATACAATAACCTTGAGAATATTTTATTTGGCTTTTGTAAGAACTAAATTAACTTATTTTAGTGAGGTTTGGGGAGCCGCTGCAAAAACTCATATTAATAAGTTACAATTAATCCAATCAGCAGCCTTAAGAATATGTTTAGGTTGTCCAAAAACTACACCTGTTTCAGCTATGGAAATTGAATTAGCTATAGAACCCTTTGACCTACTCCTTGAGAAACAGGCATGGGAGAATTATCTAAAAAATTTATCACTCACTAAGAATCATCCATTACATACATTAAGAGAAACAACAATACCTCCATCATATATAAAAATGGTTCGATTGCTCTCTGCTATTATGCCATCTGATAATCCAGAAGAGATACCAATTTGTGAAATACCCCCATGAAAGAAAGTTGATATTGAAATACAAATAAATCTTCCTTCCAATATAACAAGAACAAACCTTGATGAAGAACTCCGTCAACAGTCTCTGGAACTAATATATAATAAGTACGGAGGGTTGTTTACAATCTATGATAACGATTTGGATTCGGGTCTATTTCCCAGAAATTCCCTCCACCAACGATCATGCTCTGTTTGATAGCCATGAGATACTGCTATCGCTCTGCAGTGCAGTTTCCATTGCAGGAGACTACTGCGAAGAACGGGAAGACTTATACGTTGCCACTCCTGCTGACAACATTTCCAGAGTCCATCCAATGAACGAGGACGTCGTCTTTCCAAGGCTCGTTTTAATAGTCCAAACGCGCAAAAATTCATGGGCGATGCGTCTGGAGACTTCACTGGTATCTCGGTAAACGATATAGCCTGGATTCCGGTTTGTTGTTCCATTCGTGTCAGAAAATTCTGGGTCAATTTGGACGTATGGCTGGACGCCTTGTCTTGGTGGAGACGGACCTTGTAAACGTCGTTTCCGTAAAGAGTAGGTAGTTCCTGTGTATAAATTGGTGTCAGTACGTGATCCTGATAGTACGCAGAATTCACCTTTACATTTTGAGCCACCCTCCGTATCTGTAGCTTGCCTTCATAGGAATAACCCGCAACGATCATGAATCCCTTCGAAAAAGTTTCACGAGATTCTCTGTATCAATTTGGAAACGATTTGGTTCCCACTGGGCGATAGAAAATCGCCCTTGGTTTATTGCAGTCGGACGGATAAACATATGCTTCGTCTAATGTGGCCACATACTTCCATTTATCCCCAGCGAGATGTCGTTCATACAGTTTTCTGCAATTTGTCTTACGTTCTGCAATGGGCTTTGGTAAGAGCTTGTGAACCTTGCTTTTATGTCTCTTTTGAAGTCCCAAATCTTTATGGATAATCTTGTTTACGGTACAAAGAGATGTTCCTACCTTCGCATCAATGGTGCTTTGGGTCGCTGGATTGTTCCCCGTCACCATTTTCTTGCCTTTCTGAATGACAGTCTTTGTGCGACTTATAGGTGTCCTTGGATTTGCTTGCTTTTCAGTCCCGGAAATCTGTCCTGCAGGGGCCAAATCAACACCAGCCAACACATTATGAACTCCTTTCTTCGAAATGGTGAAACCTCTTTTTCTACATGCCGTAATTATTGCGGAATAACTAAATTTCGCGTCGGAAAGGGCTGTAACGTACCCTTCCCTGTAACGTAAATTGTGACACTTTCGGTGGCATTTCTCCGAACAAACTAACCCGCACCCCTCCACACTAATCTTTAAGTACTCACCTGTACGTTTGCATAAATTTGCATACCTACTATGATTGGTTGCGTCGTCACGCGCCATGCGAATCGTTATCATAGATTGTAAACAAGCCTCTGTACTCTCAATCCGTAAAAATTTATACAGATGGATCAGTTGACCTTGAACATAATAAGTCTGGAGCAGGATATTATAATCACTTTACCAATGAAGAGTACTATGTCCCAGCTAATGCAGCTGCTAGTACTGATGCAGAATTATTAGCAATAAATGCTGCTTTGATAAACTGTTTACATCTTCACGAAGACAAATTCTGCATAATCACTGATTCGAAAAGTGCCTTATATCTTATAAAAAAGCAAGAACCAGACCATTACTGGTTCAGAATTAAAGAATTAATAACTCTGCTCAATGATCTTATTAACAAAGAAAAACAAGTACAGTTCCAGTGGGTCCCCTCCCATTGTGGAATTGATGGTAATGAAATGGCAGATAGAATTGCCAAACAAGCAGCAAACATGAGTCCCACCTTTCTCCCACAATATTCTCTTAAGAAATGCATCAGCACTGCCAGAACTGTTTTAAAAAAAAATGCATTCATTGTTGGTCAAGAGAAACGAAAGGAAGAAATTTATATTCTATGCAAAAAGAACCAAAATATCTTGAAAAATATCGAGATATCAATAGATCTGTAGAAGAAATCTGTGATATTTTAGTTAAACAAATTTTTTAACTAAAATTAATTTAAGTATTATTATTATTTAATTGCTTGAAACTTTTATTTTAAAGTTATTATTATTATTTAAAATTATGCAAAACAAAAAAATTTGCATAAGAGAAGCTTATTACGTCAGAAGACGATATAAGCAGCTGGCTCTCTGAATTCGAAAAAAAAGAGTAAAGTAAAAGTAAAGTAGACGTATGTAGTTGGAGTCTGTAGACGAGGTTAGATGCCCGTAGAAGTCTGAAGATGGGCTCACGTAGTAAAGGAGACACACGCGCAGACACGGAGTGTCGAAGAATCCCAGTGATGGCAGACATCGGCATTGGAACATGAAAGATCGTCTACGTGAAATTATAGAAAGGCTGAGAGGACGAAATGAACCGCATTCAAGGAAATTAAAAGGAATGTATGAAGAATAAAAGGGACAAAATACCCGGATTAATTGGAAGTGGTCATTATACATAGGAGCGGTGAGCCTCTAGAGAAAGAAGAGTGGCGAATCCATTAATTTATTGGAAAGAAGAATTACGTATCATAGCAAAGTTAGTGCTGGATTTATAGAAGAATTCCGAAGCAGCTAATAAGACTCCCCTAGCAAGATTATAAAGAGTTAATTCCTGAACTATAATTATAAAGAAGATATTCACAGTGCTGAAATATCTTAAGAAGTATTTTATTTTCATTCTATGAAATCCAGGAAGGTTAAAATCAACATTGAGTTCGAGCAAGGACAAGCCGTGGACAAGCCGTGTTCTACGTCAGTCGAATTGCGAATTGCATTTTGGGAGGAGCGAAGCACCCCGCGAACTTTGAACGGCACGAAGCGAATCACGAGTGCGTCTCCATTGGAAATTGGAAAGAGTCACAGCGTAGTAGGAAACTACGGAGTTTTCACCAAGAATGAAAAGCCCAAATATCGTCGCAGTTTTTCACCGAGGTGATAAAGTCACTCGACAGCAAAACTGTAAGTATATTTATAATTAATTTACATTTTGTGGGATTCGCCAAAGCAGTGAAGTGCCTGAGATTTTAGGAATATCTAAAACGTGAGATAATTAATTTATGCAAGTATCATTAGTTATTCAGGAGTAATAATTAGTGCAGCAGCTCAATAACTAATTAGAAAACTTAAATCTGACCCAAAACACTTCGTGTAAAATAAGGTGCCAAGACTCACATGCTCATAATGCTTTCACTGTTAAAAAGATATGAGATCTCATGTAGAGCCAAGCCCCTAACTCTACAAGGCCTAACTCTACAAGCCCTAACTCTAAAAACCCTATATCTAGGTCAAAAAGTATGGCTTGGCCGTTTCGTGGCTGTCGCACAGACAATCCCATGCAGTTATGTAAAGGATATGGAGTATGCCAAGGCATACTTTTTGACCAAGATATTAGGGTTTTAAGGTTAGGCCTTGTAGAGTTAGGGGCTTGGCTCTACATGAGATCTCATATCTTTTTAACAGTGAAAGCGTTATGAGCATGTGAGTCTTGGCACCTTATTTTACACGAAGTGTTTTGGGTCAGATTTCATTTCTTTTTGTAAGATGAGATCTGCTAACTTTTTAACAGTGAAAGCGTTATGAGTATGTGAGTCTTGGCAACTTATTTTACATGAAATATTTTGGGTGGGATTATCTATTACAACTAAATTTAGTTTTAAGATTATTTAGAAAATGGATTTTTTTTTCAATACCCTACTTTTCTGTTTTTCTATTGGTCAATTTGTATATACAAGCTGTTTGCACTTTGGTAAGAAATCACATATTACACAATATTATTTAGGCCGAAGCATTGAAGGTACGCCGTCTTTCAGATCTTAATAAAATCCAAAGTATAAAAGCTAGATAAATGAAACTTAGCATATTTGATTAGTATGGTAACTGCATCTTATCCTGAAAATTTGAGCTCTCTAGTTTTATCCAGGCCGAAGCTATAAGGGTTGGATAATACATAACCAGACCCCCCCCCCTTTATGAGGGGTTGCAGGGTGAAAGTTACGGATTTCTTAATTTTTTCGTTATTTCTGTGCTAATCCTAGCCTGCATACCAAATTTCAGCTTTCCTGGACTTCAGGAAGTACCCTAGAGGTTTTGATGATCATGAGTCAGTCAGTCAGTCAGTCAGTGAGTGACGGAATCGACGTATTTTAGGTATTAATAAAATCCAAAGTATAAAAGCTAAATAAATGAAACTTAGCGTATTTCATTAGTCTACTAACTGCATCTTATCCTGAAAATTTGAGCTCTCTAGTATTATCCAGGCCGACGCTATGAGGGTTCGATAATACATAACCAGACCCCCCCCTTTATGAGGGGTTGGAATGTGAAAGTTACAGATTTCTTAATTTTTTTGTTGTTTGTGTGCTAATCCTAACCTGCATACCAAATTTCAGCTTTCTAGGACTTCAGGAAGTACCCTAGAGGTTTTGATGATCCGGAGTCAGTCAGTCAGTCAGTCAGTGACGGAATCGACGTATTTTAGGTATTAATAAAATCCAAAGTATTAAAGCTAAATAAATGAAACTTAGCGTATTTCATTAGTCTGCTAACTGCATCTTATCCTGAAAATTTGAGCTCTCTAGTATTATCCAGGCCGAAGCTATGAGGGTTCGAAAATACGACGAAACACTTCCAGAAAAGGTCGTAGTGCCCTTCCTGCCTTCGGCTCGTCTTGGCGGGGGCACTGCCGTGCCTCAGATTAGTGTGTTCCAAGTTTTTGAAGTGAGAATCGGAAAACCTGAAGCGGAATTAAATATTATTAATGCAACGGAAATTATTGTTGGAAAATTAGGGAACCTAATTTCTCAACGTTAGTAAAGTGAAGTGTGACATTTAATTTATTAGTAGATAATGCAAAGTAGCATTTAACACAAAAGGTGAATAAGCCATTCACCAAAATATAAAGTGCTATTATTCGAGGATAATATCGAACTGATATTTAAGAAGTACATTAAGTTGAAAAACGAATCCACAGACGGATTTGAACTGCAGCGTTTTCCCAGATTGAAAGAACTTAAACTTTATTTGAAAGAACATTTGGAAATCATTCCTTATTCTTGTTTCAAATTGAAACACTTACTGACAAACATGTAATATTTTATTACATTAAATCTTTCATTAGATTTTATATGTTGTACTTTATTTATTTGCGCATATAAAAAAAAAAAACCACTATCTTAAGTGTGCTACCTTTACAAGATCCACTGCCACATTTGCAGCAAGAGCAAGAATAGGACATATAGTGACCCAAACCTATCTCTATCGAATCAACCTTTGTGAGTCTCCCCTCTGTCTATGTTGCGGAATGGAAGAGGAAACCTTGGAACACATCCTTCTGATGTGTACCACTCTATGCTCCTCAAGACAGGCCCTTCTATCAGCATTAGGAAGCCCTTTTAAACTTCTAGACGTTCTAAGAAATAAACGTTTTTGGATTCTGGCAGCAACGACATATTATGGACATCGGACTATCGGAGCCAACAACTCTGGACGTCCATAAGAAGAAGTAAGTAAGTTCTATTATATCTCATAAAACTGTAAATTACTAGTAGAATAAACAACACTCCCTTCTTGATATCTATATTTTGTCTTTATTGACTATACGACCTCTTCAGGGTTTAAATATTTCCATAAAAACATAATAACAAAATAAAACCAAACGAAGAGAAAAGAAACTCTTTTCTCATTTAAATAAAACAATAACTGTATGTCATTCAACTAACAATCTATATACAACCTCTATTAAACAATATATTCACAATCTCTATTAAACAATCTCTATTAATATAACAGAATTAAGCTGAGTTCATTTTAAAATCATTTTTTTTTTCAATCTTTTATCTTTCATTAGAAATTTTCTGAATAAATCTAAGGATATCCCACTAACTTTCTGTGACGTATCCTTATTGATA